>CAMOHE010051766.1:0-35382 GCA_946598075.1 Artocarpus hirsutus | reverse complement strand
AGGAAATTGAGGAAAGTCAAAAATTTTGTTTCCCACTTACCATATCTCAGCTTTCAAAAATAGGAAACCATACCAATTAATCCTAATCAGTCAAAAGTCAAATGTTTCATTTCCTAAAATAAGAAAAATTAAGCCAATCAATCAACAATCATTATCCAATCACAGCCAATCATTATTGTCACAAATTTGGGTGATTTCTGTTGATTGCTCATCAGTAGTCATTGGCCTATCGATGTCTCACTTCGGCCTGTCGAATCCGTGAAGTCCAGCCTGCCGATGATATTCCATCGGTCTACCGATTCTTGAGGGACAATTCGGCTTGCTGAACTGCCTTAACACTCCAAAATTTAACAAAACATTAATTTATTGCATAAATTATCATTAAACATACAACGTAAATGGCATGAATACTTTGAGCATATCGATTCCACGTGACCGTTATCTGTCATAACACTTAAAATAAAATAGTTAGTACCATCATAACACATATCATTTAAGAAATTTCTTAACGTCGTTACTTATTTGTCATAAACCATTACATGAAAATTTGGCAGGTATTACACCTCTGGTGATTCTCATTCCAACCACTTAAGAAGACCAAGAGCATAGATTCTTGATGTTGAACAATAACTCTCAGGGAGTTTCAAACTTTCTTAAACTAGAGTTCTCATACTATGCTTCTTAACTAATCTGAACAACTGATAAAACTCACCCCCTATTTATAATGGTTGAATCTGGGGTCAAGCCCTATAAGATAAAGTCTTAAAATTCAAATCTTGATCAACTATACAAATTATCACATGATCGGCAGTTCAAACTTTTCCATTGGCCTGCTAAACTTACTCTATCAACAGGCCAAACTAGCGCATCAACTTGCTAAACTTGTGATAATCTAGATCTGCGAGAATATCTTATTTTTCACCTAAGATTTAATTCAAATAACCTAATAGAAAAGTTATCCGATCAAAACAATTGTATCTGTATAATCTCATAGAAAATTATAATCTCATAGAAAATAAAATATTATCCAAATAATTCAACATGTTTATCTTGAATTAATTCTCAAAATTAATTCAACCAATAAACTGATAAGAATTATTAGATCTGATCTTATCGAAATTTAGCTAATCTAATAATTTAACATAAGGTACTAATGTGTTGGAAAAACATGTCATATCGTTACAGGATTTATTATGAGCTAGTAAAGGGGACCCGATGGACATATATAGTTTAAGCTCCTATAGTTATAAAATATAATATCCCAAATACATATTTTATAATTATCAACTCTAAAGCTATTCCACTAAAAGCTTAGAGTTACACTCTCGAACTATATAAAATTACAAAGCTTCAAATTAGCTAATTGTCCATGACATATCATAATGAATCACATCCTCATAGGATATTCATAATCGGCTTGAGGATAAATTTTATTTTATCTTCTTGATTATTTTTATCTTACGTTCCGTTATCCCACCATTGGAATACTTGCTATCTAAAGATAGTATACCATTTGGTTGCACCTATGTATCCAAATGGTTGAGCGCTCTAGTTTTTCAATTATAAGATAATGCATATAAGAGAATATTATTAACTCTACAAAAAAGCTACGGATTTCATATCTAGGAATAACAAGTTTATGTAATCAAGAGTTACGTCTCCAACATACCGATATGCTTACCATTATAAAGTTAGGATGTCACCCTTTGGTACATCAAAAGACATAAGTTAAAAATATGGGCCCGTTAGTCATTTCAAGATTGAGAAACAACACATTTGATTGCTAAAGTGAATGGATTTGCACAAACAGAATTATTAATCCAAATCAATTCAACTTTATGTCCCGATCCAATACATCATCACTTATGACAATGCACCAATGTTTCTACTCTTAGAGTCCCACTCCAAGGACCAAGATAAGCTATCTCCCGTTAGGGATGTAGACAACATGACAATCTTAGCATGAATAAAGCTCCAAACTTAATTATCTCAATTGCGAATATTATGATTTAGGCAATTACCTTTCATATCCATTTTTTTGCATAATTTGTCTATCATATGCACGATTTTTAAAGGTTTAGACCAACAGTCTCAGACTTTTGTTTGTTTATCTATATTCAATAGAAATGAATGTAAAGAGGATAACATTTGGTATATGAATAATAAATAAACTCTTTATTGATAAAATAACTCAAAAAACGTATTACAACATTTTACTCCTTAGGACACCACGTCTAACTTTTTGTTCTACAGTGTAATTTAAAAACTTTAAAAGAACGCCATTAAAACCATTTACATTCAAAATATCCAAGCGTTTGGAGTGAATGCTAAAGAGACGCATACTAGCAACTATGAATAACTCTTTAAGGGTGCTTAAACCACCAGATAATACTATAAAAGTGTCAGAGTTATGGATTATGTTTTCAAGACAATTAAAAAAGTCTAATACTCTCTTTTCCTTACCTATGGTTTTTTTACAGAGGTTTTGCTCAGCCAAGTGAGGAAGTATAATCCCAACGACATGGTTACCATTAGAATGTGCTGTTGTTACTATATTCCCAATTAACCCTAAACTACCTCCCCCATAAATTAGGATAATCTTCCTACATTCTAAGACTTGTCTTAAGTGTTTTGCGGCTTCTAAGTAGATTGTATCTTTACTAGGATTGGAACCATAAAAGATATAGATGGTTTTGATTTTTCTTGATGAATAGAAGGAAGACATGTTTGGTTTTTAAGACAGATTGACTCTTTTTTTTTTTTAACTTTTTGATTTTTTAAAGTCAATTCTGCCTAAACTTTCAATGATAAATGTGCTCTTAAAGAAGATAGAAATGTAAAAGGGCTAAGGAGTCAAACAAGTAGGTGATGGATAGGTAATCTAATAATCTAAACAAAATATTGTAACCGTAAAAAAGTAAAGAAAGATGTATGGATTCAAATTATTGATTTGATTTGAGTTAGTATGATTTGAATTAGGATTTGAGTTAGTGATTTGCATTGTTATCGAAATTGGTGTTTGGATGTGAATTTAGGTTTTAATCTGAGTATAGAATAAAATTGAAATTTGTGTTTGAAGAGATAGTAAAAATAGTATTTGATTTATTAACAAATTTAATAAAATCTTAATATTAATGATCCAAAAAAATATACAATATGGATCTTAATTTATTCATCTCTTCACTAAGAACAAAATGAAAAAAGAATCATCTCAATTGAATATCAAATGAAGAAGTTATGATTTTTTTTCTCAAATATAGGAGTGAAAATCTTAGTTTTTACTATAACAAAGATATCCAAGCATCAAAAGTTTATTAAAATTGAAATTTGTGTTTGAAGAGATAGTAAAAATAGTATTTGATTTATTAACAAATTTAATAAAATCTTAATATTAATGATCTTAAAAAATATACAATATGGATTTTAATTTATTCATCTCTTTAATAAGAACAAAATGAAAAAAAGAATTATCTCAATTGAATATCAAATGAAGAAGTTATGATTTTTTTTCTCAAATATAGGAGTGAGAATCTTAGTTTTTACCATAGCAAAGATATCCGAGCATCAAAAGTTTAAGGGAGGATAAGAATTTTAAAAACTTAGATTCTTGATACTCAAAGGCTTTGTATTTTGGCGCAAACAAGTATACATTCAAAGTATTCTTAATACTCGAATTCAAAATTGAGTCCATTGAGTCCAAATAATACTCGAAACAAATAGACCTATAGACAT
This sequence comes from Artocarpus hirsutus, assembly GCA_946598075.1. Lineage (NCBI taxonomy): Eukaryota > Viridiplantae > Streptophyta > Magnoliopsida > Rosales > Moraceae > Artocarpus > Artocarpus hirsutus. Next base: position 31,650 of record CAMOHE010051766.1, on the reverse strand, counting down.
GCTAGAAAATTTGGATCAACTTTTGAAAAATGAGACTTTGACACTCTGATACTACCATATAACTTTTAACAATTGAAAATAAATTAACAAAAGACACTCTAATACAATTATACAACTTTTGACAGTTGAAAATAAATTGACAAAAGACATTTTGACATGATTTTACAACTTTTTAGCAAATGAGCATTAAGTCTAGAAAGTTGTCATAAACGACAATTTATTGTAGAACTTTTGAAAAAGTAAGACAATGTCTAGATAAGATTTGAAAATTTCAAATATATTATAGTATAATATGTGATGCATCTGATAAGATATTATTTTTAAAAGAAAGCAATAAAATAAAAACATACATTAATCGTTCAATACTTACTATAACAATCTAAAACAAATAAATACGCAAGACACAGAAATGCACATTTTTTTTCATAGAAAAGAGACAAATTATTAAACACCTTCTATAATGATTTTAAGACAACCAAAACTCAAATGATCTCTATAGAATGAGGATTTACTCTCCATCCAATTTTCTTATGATATGGCACATAGGGTCTACAAATGACATATTCTTGTGCCGTTGTCTTTCTCCATGAAATTTAGGCCAAAGTTTAGAAATTTCACCTTGGATATATCCACTCGGGATGGTCTTGAAGAGAAGTATGGAGGTCATCCAAGTTCTTTTTAAAAAGTCTATCCTTACATAAATTGATTTTATCCTCTTTATTTACTGACATAAATCTAGGCAAAGTATATTTATCGTTATAATTCTGTCATCTACATTTGTTACATATGACCTTAATGACACGAGCTCTTCTTTTTATCGCACTATAATTAGTACCTATACCTAGTAAGTCGATGTCTTGATTGAAATCACTTAATGGACTCTTTCCTTCTATCAACATCCTTACATCACTAGGAATGCCAAAATGCATAAGGATCCATAGTTGAGTGATCCTAGACTTATGTTGTAGAATTCTGGAAAACTTTTAGAGGTAGAAAGAAGAAGACCTAGAGAGAAAGGAGAGGATTTGAAAAACTAAGAGAAGGAGGAGTTTAGAGAAAGAATAAGCTCAGAGAAATGAGCTCTGATGCACAGTAATAAAATATATAGACACGGAATAGACATTTGTATAGTTTGGGTTTGGTTGGGCTTAGTTGGGCTAGATTAGACCAACCGTTCTTGAAAAAAAAAAAAAAAACGGCCCTTAATCCTTGGAAATATTACTCGATTTTGCACTAGCTTGTTTCTAATCACTTCCATTTGTATAAGATGGCGCTAGAAGGGGGGAGGCAGGGTAGTCTATGACTTTTTATTTTTGCTCTAAGGTTATTTTATAAAAGATCGATCTATATGTATATATATATATATATATATATATGCCAGATTGGTGGGCAGTTTGAGTGGTTTGGGAGTTCCAAATCATTAATCAAATCATAAAAAATTATTTATGTAAAAACCATCCAAATCATCCAAAACTAAAATAAAAGCCACCGAATTGATTTAAATTGGTTTGGTTTGGACGGTGTAGTGGATTTTTTGAACACCCCAACTCTTAACTTGCCCTTGAAAAATCCAACCCACACCCACCTACTTGTGCAAACTTTTTTTAAGGATGCCCTTATAGCATGCAAATATTTTTTAAAAATTCCTAAATAATTTAAATGTGCCCTTAAATTATTTTTATTATAATTTTTAAATATTGTTTTATCACATGTGGCCTTTATAAATAATTTTTTATTATCATAATTGCTTTATTGAAATATATTTTCTTGAGTGTGCTCTTCATATATTTTTTTCCTTTTCCTAACCAAACTCTTGAAAAAAATAATGAATCAAAATTTTTATGAAAAAAAAAAAATAATTTAAATTTTTAAAACAAGTAATATTTTTTCTTATATGTATGAAATACAATTTTTATAGGGTGTTTGAAAGGTGGTGGGAACCAGCGGTGAGAACCACTTTTACTGTAGCATATGAGAACTTTATATTGTAGTAATTTTTTTAATTGTTAATGTAGCATGTGAGAGCTTTTTACTGTTCATAACTGATTTTGTGGTGGGAATCAGTTCCCACCACTTTGCCAAACACCCCACTGGTTGAAACTTTATAACGGGAAAAGAGAGAGACAAAAGTGAATGTCGTCATCGAATGACGCTATAGAAGACGGCTTTGGCAAAAAATAAAAAAATAAAAAATTCAAGTGACGTGGCAAGTGTCTCCACTGGCAAAAAATCTACAAAACGAACGGCCAGGATTCGGCGTCGGGACGTTCTTTGGGCCGTCCAAGGCTCCAAAGCGACATCATTTGTCAAAACTTGGATTATCTATCCAATAATCGTATATCAAGACAACACGCTCCTCTAAACCAACCGAATCTCGCCACGCGTCATACTGTCCAAAAGTCTTTTTCGTCGTCGGAAAAGTCCACGAATTGATGGCGACTTCGGTGGACCGCGAAGCCCCTGATCATTCACTCCTCAGCTCCCAGTCGCCGGAGTAGACCCTCGATTAGTTGAAGACCAAACAGTGACTTCCCCCAATAGACACAATTTTTACACGATCCCCGTTTTCTCGCTCTCTCTCTCTCCAACAGAAAACTGAAAGATTTTCCCTCTGGATTTTCTTTCCCTTTCTCTCTCTTAAACTCCAGCTCTTTCCTCGTGTTTCTGGCGCTTTTTCCATCTTCGGAAAGATTTTCTCAGGTGAGTGAAAGAGTCAAAGCTCTTGTATTTCTCGGACTTTCATCTTTGATTGAGAAATTTGAAAGCATAGATAGGGTTTTTGGCCTTTAGGGTTTAAATTCAAATTGGAGTTGAGAGTTTTGTTCAAATTGGAGTTGAGATTGTTAGTTTTTTTAGATCTGTGGCGTTTAAAAGCCGTTTTTTGTGTGTATGAGTGAGGTCGTCCAGGGTTAGGGTTTTTGTTATTCGCATTTTCTGGTTGGTTTAAGCGTTTAAATTCTTGGTATTTTTGTGTCTCGCAGATCTTGGAAATCTCGTGTTGAAGGAAGGTGGTGAAATGCAGACCAGGTTAATGGAGAGAACCAACTCTATGAGAGGCACGAGGCCTCTTGAAGACGGAGATGACGATCAGTCAGAGCGAAAGCGGCCCGCTCTCGCTAGGTAATTTTTTCTTTTCTTCAGTTTTTGTTGTTTTTCTTGAATTGGTTTTGTCAATTGCTTTATGTATTGTGTTTTGCTTCGTAATTTGGTCAATTTGTTTCAGGAGTGCCAATTCTATGAAATACTGTAGAAATTAGTGTAATAAACTATGATCAGATGATAAAATGTTGAAGATTGTAAAAATTTAGTTTTAGTAGGTCTCCTTTTGGACATTCAACCCAAGTTTGATCACACTGGTGATAGAACTAAGCAATAGACTATTTGGGTTCCACTTGAGCAATACTGTAAGTAATATGCGAGTTTTGCTTAACTAGTAACAGTAGGTATACTATTCTTCACTGGACTGCTTCTAGTTATGGATGCGGTTTGGAAATGAATAGTGATTGTGCCCTGGATTGTTCCTCATCCAAACCCACCATATGATTTTTCTTTTTTGTTTTTATTTTGTTTTTTACTTTTTATTTATTTTTTTTCTGGATGAAGTTAATGTCTTTGTTCAAGTTTCAACTTGGTTTGTCTCACCGCCTGAAAAGTTTTTTTGGAAGTTCTTGTGATTGTCGGGCATTTCTAATACTCCCTGGATGTCTAGTCTGGTAACATTGCCTATGTCACAGAAATAAGTATACCATGAAGGATTAGATGACAGCGGTTCAAAACAAACAGTTCTGGTTTCAATTATTTTTCAACACATTTTGGCTCATTTGGATTTCGGTATTGATTCTTCATCATCATGGACATTTCCCCAATTTCTAGAGACCGTAAAAATCTGCAGTAAAAGCAAATATGCATCATTTTGGGATCCAAAATCTTTATGGTTGGTTTCGGTGCAAACTATAGGTTGCAAGAATGAGCTCTTAATTTTGATTTTGGCCATGCCTTCAACTTGATGCACATTGCAGAAGACATGCAGCTCATGCCAATCTTTTTTCCAGGGAAAGAGTTGTTTGCTAATTTCAAAGTGGAATGCTATTCAGTATTCACAACTTTTCAGTTTTAGTTTTAAATAAAGGCATATACCCATTTTGTTACTCATCGTTGATCTTTATAGTTATCATAGAAGTTGGTAAAGGAAAGAAAATCATCGACTTGTCAAAGTTCACTTCTTATTTAGAAATCTTTCTGCAGTTTGATAATGCATGATGAAAACTAAATAAACAGGTTTTTGGAGTTCAAATTCTTTTTCCCTTTGGTATGAGTCTTTGGCTTAAATGATATTTTGCAGCTAAAGTGAGTTTGATTTGATCTAGCATGCATGGTTGAAAACTTGATGCGGGTATTTGGTACTTATGCCCCATGAATTGTTCACAATTGGCAAGTTACCCGCTAAACTTTTATTATTAGAAAATTATGTTATCTGCATCATTCATGCTCTGCAACACATGTTTTCTAAAGAAATTTATTGTGTGGGGGTTGCCATATAAAATACTATTGCGTTCTCTGTTTTTCTAATAATTATTTTATTTTATTTTTTTATTTTTGTATGCGTTACATTAAACTGATAAGATATATCATGCAGTGTAATTGTAGAAGCTCTCAAGGTGGACAGTCTGCAAAAACTCTGCTCGTCTTTGGAACCTATTCTTCGTAGAGTTGTAAGAGTCATGGCATCTATGATTCTCCTTCCATTTGGTTATTTGTCCCTTTTTAATATATATATATATATATAATGAATATATTTTCTCTTGGGTTTCCATTTCTTGTTTTATGCTCGTTTCTGGATTTGTTTTAGTAATCTAACAGTCTTTATTGTCATTATAGCATATGGCTCCTCAGATTGTCATAAATTAAGTTTGTATCTTTGGGCAGTTTTTTGAAATTAATTCATCTAACATGATTGATGAATGGAAGAGGCAATTAATATTGCTAAAGAGTTTAGTAAGTGCTCCAGAATCTTGGTAGGATTCCGTGTTTGGTTACTAGAATAGATTATTTACTGAATCTTCCAAACAATCCAACATTAGTGCACATTTCGTCACTGTTGCATTTGTGTGTGAATGGAGTTCATCAGATAAACTCTTTGTACACATGGCTATGCTCAAGTCTCAAAATAAATGTGAATATACAAGACAACAATAGGAGTTTTCTTGTGAAGGACCAATCTACCTAACATACATCCACAAATGACAATTCACCTAACATGGCAGTTGGTAAATTATTTTTTTTATGATTATCAAAGATAGCACCTTTATTTCCCACACCGGTTGTTTTTTACCCCGATGACTGCCGAACAGGTCAGTGAGGAAGTTGAACGTGCTTTGGCAAAGTTGGGCCCTGCAATGCTTCCTGGAAGGTCTGAGTCCACTCAATAGGCAGTTAGATATATATGTGTGTGTGCGTTTGTGTGAGTTTGAAACAACATTTAGGGTTTGTTGCCATTCTAACTTTGAAGATTTCAGGTCATCTCCAAAACGAATTGAAGGTCCAGATGGTCGAAGCTTGCAACTCCACTTCAGGTCCAGGTTGTCCCTTCCTCTGTTCACTGGAGGAAAAGTGGAAGGCGAGCAGGGCGCTGCAGTTCATATTGTTTTGCTTGATGGTAACACTGGACATCTTGTGACATCTGGACCTGAAGCCTCATCGAAACTAGATGTTGTAGTGCTTGAAGGTGATTTTAACAATGAAGATGATGAAGGTTGGACACAAGAAGAATTCGAAAGTCATGTAGTGAAGGAACGCGAAGGAAAAAGACCTCTGTTGACTGGTGACCTTCAGGTGACCCTTAAGGAAGGGGTAGGGACATTAGGCGATCTAACATTTACAGATAACTCAAGCTGGATAAGAAGCAGGAAATTCAGGCTTGGATTAAAGGTAGCCTCGGGTTTTTGTGAGGGCGTACGCATACGTGAAGCAAAGACAGAAGCTTTTACTGTAAAAGATCACAGAGGAGAATGTATGCTCTGTCATTTTCTTCTCATTCTTCTTACTCCATATATTGTTTTTATTTTTTTTGTCTTATTTGTTTTTCCCCTTTGACAGTATACAAGAAACACTATCCACCAGCATTGAACGACGAGGTATGGAGATTAGAGAAGATTGGTAAGGATGGGTCATTCCACAAAAGGCTGAATCAGGCAGGAATACTTACAGTTGAAGACTTCCTCCGGCTTGTTGTTCGAGATTCTCAAAAATTACGGAGTGTGAGTGCGGCAATTTGGTTTTAACTTAAAAGGTTTGAACTTTGATGTTATGTTGATATGTTGCTCTGCTGTTTACAGATACTTGGAAGTGGCATGTCAAATAAGATGTGGGATGCTCTGTTAGAACATGCAAAGACTTGTGTCCTGAATGGAAAGCTTTATGTTTATTATCCTGCAGAAGCAAGGAACTATGGAGTTGTCTTTAACAACATCTACGAGCTGAGTGGTCTTATTTCAGGGGAGCAGTATTATTCAGCTGATTCTCTTCCTGAAAGCCAGAAGGTGTAAATCAAGTTCTCTCTCTCTCTCTCTCTCTCTCTCTTCATTGTTAAAAAATTGTTGTTTCAAATTCCTGTTTTGAAAGGGCAGTTCTATATTTTCTTTATTATTTGCAATCTTATTTGTTTGCTTGCCTCAAGAAAATTCTTTTCCATAATCAAGAAGGAAATTAACATGTATTCAGTAATTTTTTGCGGTAATAAAATTTTTTTTCACCATTTGAGAATTATGAAAATGATGAGCCTAAGAGTTTATTGAAAGAGTTCTAATGTAGATACTGCTGGTAACTTTGAGGAACATTGAAGACATTGCAAAATAATTCATAACATGGCCCATGTTTTTCCATTATCAAAGATACTTCCTTTGTATGTTTCTTTGTAGCGCTGTGTATAATTATTCAAAGCAACTAATTTAATGAGATACTATTTATAATTATGTTCTACGCCAAAATATATATTCTCAGGATCAATAGCACGAGTGTTGTTCTAGAATGAATATAAGTTTATTTTTTTCATGAATGCAAGAGAGTTTAGGTGGTACTTCATTCGTGATGTTATTAGCATAGTGGAGTGAATTATTACTTTCATGACGTTTAGAAATCTTTGATATTGATATTGATATTTTTGTTTGTAGAACTGCTGGTTGTTCTGATATTCTGTTTTCTTGTTTCTTTTTTCTTAATGATACCTCATGCTTTTCCTTGTATTTGATTATTCTTATCAATATAAGGTTTTTTCTTGTAAAAAAAAAAAAATTTCCAGTACAAAATCGCAGAATTGATGAATATAGTTTCGACTTTCTAAAAAATTCTATTTTGACGCCTCTTGTAAATACCTCAGTTAAGAATGAAAATGAAATTTGTAAGATGATTTTGGTCCTGCAGGTTTATGTAGATACATTAGTGAAGAAAGCATATGACAATTGGGACAAAGTCATCGAGTATGATGGCAAGTCACTTATGAGTTTCAAGGATAATAAAGGGCCAAATTCTTCCAGAAATGAACTTGTGATGGGCCCAAGCAATTACTCTAATCCTTCAGATAATCAACTGCAACTCTCACACCAACCAGTTCATCCCTCTGAGCAGACTTCCTTAAATACTGGCCTACCAATTACAGGTATGTATGACTTGCTGCATAAAAAAATTTTCTTTAGTTTGATTTATGCCTGGATAACAGCAACTCTCTCTCTCTCTCTCTCTCTCTCTCTCATAAAATAATTTTCTTTTTTTGACTTATGCCTGGATAACTCTCTCTCTCTCTCTCTCTCTCCCTCTCCCTCTCCCTCTCCCTGTCCCTATGTTCGTGTTTCTCCTTTTTTCTTGTTTGTTCAATTATTTTTTCTTTCTGGTACAGGGGTGGGGTAGGACAATTCGAACTAATGATCCCTTATTTACTATTGACATTCATTTATAGCTTAAAATAAAGTTATAAAGGGTTGTGATATTCTCTGATTTTATTTTATGGACGTACTTGCTTTGGTTGAAAGAAAATGGATTTTTCTTTACAAATGAGGTGGACGAAAATAAGAATGTGCTTTAATCTTTGAAAGAGCAACTAGAGATAGAGAATAACTTTAGAAGTAACTAAATTAAACCAATAGGAGCTGAAAGCCAGGAATTTCGGGAAGTCTATTAATCTGTTGACTGGTCAATTTGCTAATAAATATTGGTTGGTTGATTTTGGTCATCAGAAGTACTTAAAGTGAACAAACTGCCGGTGATTGTAAGCCAACATTGGAGAGTGCGTGCGTGTGTGTGTGTGTGTGTGTGTGTGTGTGTGTGTGTGTGTGGTTATGAATAACCAAGGAGTAAATTGATTATGTGGTTCAATTCATATTCTGCCTAGGAACGATGCTTTAGAAATTTTGCTAATGTTTGATAGGTTGATAGGAGGATGCATTAAAGTGAACTGAAAGATGTCAAATAAGGAAGTTATTTGGGACGGGCAAGGAGATCTAAGGAGTTTATTTGGTCCACAAAAACATGTGTTTATTAAGATCGGAAGGAAGGCGCTAATTTAGAAGTTTACAATCACTTTTATTCCCTCCTATCATCTGAATATCATTCACAAAAGCTGTTCGAATAATGACGTGAACTTTTGTCTTTCTTTCCTTTTCCCTTACTACCGAATGTTTTGAAGTATAATTATTTGTTTCCGTCTTTACCAAACAATGATGGGGAAGTGGTCAACTTTTCATCCCTTCTATTTTGTCCGTCTTTTTTTATCCCTCCTACAAAATTTAGCATTAACAGGTAAATAAATATAGTCAGGAGCATAAATACTAAATTAATATAAGTTGCAGCATGAGTAACCAGAGAAAGAATGAATGCTGAAAACATATGATGGTTAAAAAAATATGTATCCACCTTGTCCTTGCTTGGCTTGTTGTAATCTGGCATTTCATTTGATAGTGTCTTATTTGTATGCAATGTATTTCAAAAATCATAAGCAATCAGTATTGAAGTTTTTTTAGGGAAAACGCTTTCAGTAGCAATGTGCTGTTGACGTCGTACAATAGAGTAATTTGTAGCTGTTGGAACTTTTCTTTTCAGACGTTCCATCGACTTTCTTCTACTGTTTCCTGTTTAAAATACTGTTTTCATGGCCTTTCTTTCTAATTTCTATATAGGAATTTGCTGCTCACCTCTTGGGGTGGAATGATTGATAACATGCTCTACATTTTTTTTCATTCGACTTCTACCTCTGCCCTGCCAGCCCAAAACTAAAAACTCAAAAACCAATAATAAACGTGTGAACATGCAGCCACAAAGTTGATACACTGCCATCTCCTTTGGATTATCGACCGATGATCTGAAACTAGCATAGTGCTAACTGTGACACTTGTCTTTTTGGTCAACTGCAGGGTATAATGATGATGTGTCAACAAGATACTTAGACCAGGTACCATTGGTAAATTCAAGTTCTCGTAATCAGTTTGACAGCGCGTCATTTGTGCAACATGACCAGTTGATTAGTAATTCTCATGAGGCACAAACCATAAGAAATGAGAACAGTTCTGTTGGGCTGGCCCTTGGTCCTCCACAATCATCCACAGCAGGGCTTCAAACCATCAACTCCTCTATGCAGCAATCTACTCTTAATCCTTTTGACGATTGGTCACACAATCGGGACAAGGGAGTTGATGACTTTTTCTCGGAGGAGGAGATTCGCCTTAAAAGTCATGAGATGCTTGAGAGTGAGGATATGCAGCACTTGCTTCGAATCTTTAGTATGGGAGGCCATGCTTCCATTAATATGCCTGAGGATGGCTATGCCTTCTCATCGTTCATGCAGTCACCAATGCCAAACTTTGATGAAGATCGCCGTACCGGTAAAGCTGTTGTTGGATGGCTGAAAATTAAGGCAGCTATGAGGTGGGGTTTCTTCATCAGAAAGAAAGCAGCAGAGAGGCGGGCACAAATTGTTGAGTTAGATGATGCCAGTCCGTAGACGCTATTAAGGTTTTTGCTGCCGAGCCTTTCTTGCAGTGCATTATAGTTCCACAAAATTACTATATTGTCAAGCTTTGTTTTTTTTTTTTGCACAGCATTATTCTTCTGCAAAGCTAACATTTCTATTTATCAGCACTGGCTGCAGCTTTGAGGTGTTGGGACTGCTTGAAGTTGGTGGTTTCAGAAGAGTTGACAACTCACTGATGTTTGTGGAAAATCTTTCTAGCTGGGAATCTCATCTTGTACAATTGCCTGTACAGTAAACCTTTCCGTTTACCTTTTTTTTAATTTAAATTAATCAAGTTTCGTTTGTTCATTTTCTTTTGATCACTCTTCTATCGGCTTGTAATGATATATGGTAGTGGGTCTTTAGGCACATATGCCCTTTCTATTTAATTGATTAGGGTAATATCTCTAATTGGCCCTGACCAAAATTTTTTCAGTTGATTTTTGCACAAGGATGCTGTCTTTAAGTATGTTTTGCTAGTTCTGTAACTTCGAATGAAACGCCTTGTTTAGTCAAAGCATGAAGACCTATATTTGTTCTTTTCTTGATCTTTGACTTTTGTCAGCAGGAATCATGGTAAGTTGTTAATGATATGCTTTTAGACATTCAGATCTCTTTGAGAATTTTTATGGCAACGTGACAGATATGTTCAAGGCAAAGAAAAGAAGTATGGAAATGGACTTCTTTGTCATTAAATCAATAAAGATTTATGCTGGAGGTATTTTGGACTTTCAATTTCAGTATTCTACTATTCCTATGAGAAGCACTAAGGTTGAGTGAACTACTGAAGGCAATACTCCCTAGGGTGTGCAAGTGTTGTTGTTGTTGTTGTTTGTTTTATTTTTATTTATTTATTTATTTTTTTGGCAAAGGGTAAAAAATGGCTTTTCTGTTTTTATTTTTATTTTTGTTTTTGTTTTTCATTTTGTATGTCTTCATTGAAGGTTGCGCGTTTGTTTGAAAGTTGTTTGTTGGCTTTCCAATATATGGAAAGATGATCGGCAGCAACCTGAAATTCAGCCGCTTAAACTGGAAAAGATTTACGAGCAAAGAGAGTCGTCTGGTATTAGGCCACCAGCCAAGATTAATAACAGAATCCCTGTAAAAGAAAAATAGAGCCAAATGTGACCTGAAGAGGAACATTTTTGTCTGCTATTCCCTAGACGACAGTGACGATAGATGGATGAGGATATATTAAGACTAGTCCAAATGGATGGATGGCGGATATTTTAAGAGTAGACCAAATCAATGAGCTAAACTTAATCAAAATATCTAAAATAATTGTTATTTGCATCCATAAAGTCGTTGTAGAGGAAACGATCTTGAGAAAACAATTTTATAATGATAAAGCTTTAAGCAAATTTCTTTGTTCGAAATTGAATTCTATGCAAATTTGATTGTAGTTACTATAATACAAGTTTATGAAATGACGTTTTGAATTTGAAAAAGAAAGGAAAAGAAAAAGAGTATCTTTATGCAGTAGTCATTTTATGTTTAACTGGGAATTCTTAAATAATTCAACACACAAAAAAAGCTTCCAAACTGTTTTTGAACCAGAAATGCTTGTCCATGCGATTAATTGTTGTAAACACTAGATTATGCAAACATCAAGCGTCTATTGTACTCCCCCCCTCTCTATAAAAGTTTTCAAAGTAGCATAGAATAGGTGAGCACAAAGTAAATTTCATAGGATATATGGGAAAGATTTTTGGATACTAACGAATGTGAACGTCTTACAGTTTCTAAAGATAGTTCAGTTCAGTAAAGACAAATCCAAAAAATTTAGAAGGAGAAAATTGAGTGTGTCTGACACAATCACGGTAAGAAAGTACGTGGCATTCATGAACACTAAAAAGGGGGGCCTATTAATGAATCCACTTGGTTGGGGCGCTCAGAAAAACCTTATATAAAGACGGTGGGATTTGGTGACCAAATCTGGGGGCTGAGGGCCTTTTCCCTTTTCCAAATGAAGTAATTAAAAGGAAAAAAGGGGATTTGAAGTCCCCCGAAGAGCTCCCGGAAAAAGTCCAATCCCCACCGCCCACCCTATATATATACATATATATATATATATATCTTGAGATACCCCTATAAAAATACCTCTTCAATACTAGATCTGTGTTTGTCTATAGTTCTTGATGTGGTCATCTGGTACTACCCTAGAGTTGTGTCAATTATAAGAAGGCCTTCTTGAAGTCATGAGCATCACAGATCATTCTCATATTGTGGAATCTCGGTCGTGGAAATATATGTGATAATGATGATATGAAACATATATGAAAGCCATTTGCCCATGGTACGAGTAAGATCATCATGAGATCTGTTTTTATCTTTTGTTGCTTTTTTTTAAAGTATTTTGACAATTCTCTACGTTATATGTATTTAAACAAAAAAACGCTTTTATATTATCAGCTTAATTTGTTTGCCATTTGCGCGTTTCCCTTTGTTTAATGATAATATACTCAAAGGTCTTGTGATATCCATTTGTTTGTCCATACGCCTCTCTCTCTCTCTCTCTGTCTCTCTCTCTCCCTGAGTAGTATGGTCTACGGAGCTTAATTAGCGATAACCTTCACTTGAAATCTGGTAAATGATTTTGTCAGGAAAATGGAATAAAATTCATCACTCTGCCATGTTTCTCAATCAAAACGGGAACATTACGGTGATAAAGGATTATAGCACAACCATACTTATGAGGGATGCCAAGATGGAACCTGCTAGGTTTCATCCCAAAGTCCATTAGATTTCGTCTTGGAACCTACCAGGTGTTAGGAAAAACGATACACATTGGAATTAAAAAAATTTTATATCAAAGTTTTTTCTTTCAAATAACAAGTTTGACATGCTACGTATATAAATTAATAAAAAGATCTTACATACCTCTTAGAATTCGAACTGCAGTTTTGACGGGAAAAACTTCTACAAAACTGTTATTGGAAAACGATACGCAGTGGAATTTTAAAAAATTTTAAATCAAAGTCATTTCCAAATAACAAGTCTGACATGCTAAGTACATAAATTAATAACAGATCTTATGTAACTCTTTTGTATACCGAAGACAATAGAAAAACTGAGTAGATAAGAACATTCTAGAAGAGCCTTAACCAAATGGTCTTCCTTATCATTCTCTTTCTATGATCAGAGTGTAGGTGGTCAAATATTGTATAGCTTTTCCTCTGATGACTCTCTTTCTAACCACTTGAGAATACTTAGAGCTATGGTTTGAGAAGTTAAACAATAGCACAGTTTGAGAGTTTCTCTTACTAGAGTACTTACTCTATACTTCTCAAATAATCTTTGGAACAATGAAAAATAGTTTCCTTTATATAGTGGTCGAATCTAGGGTTAGTCCTTATTAGATTAGGCTTCAAAATTCGAGTCTGGATCAACTTTTGATGAAAAACATGTAAAAAACGTGCAATGTATTATCGCATGTTTGGCATGCCGATATGAGAGATCGGCCTACCGAACCGACTCTCCCGGCTTGTCAAACTCAGCCACTTGCCTACCAATCAAGCGATAATTTGAAAATCTCAGAATATCTTATCGTTACATGAAAATCTTAGATAGACCCTTGGTTTTAATTCAAATAACTTAATAGATAAGTTATTTAATTAAAACAATCAAATACAAATAATCTCATATCAAATAAAATATTATCTAAATAATTCAACATGTTTATCTTGAATTAATTCCACAAAATTAATTCAATCAATAAACTAGCATGAAATATTAAATCCACTTTTATCAAAATTTCAGCCAATCTAATAATTGGCACAAGTCACCATTATATAGGAAAAACATGTTGTATCGTTATAGGAATTATTATGAGCTGGCAAAAGAGACTTGATTGACATATATAGATCAAGCTCCTATAATTATAAAATAACATATCTCATATACATATATTTTATAATTATCAATTCTAATGCTATTCCACTCAAAGCTTAGAGCTATACTCTCAAACTATATACAATTATAAAGCTTTAATAATCTAATTGTTCATGACATATTATAATGTATAACATCCGCATAGCACATTCATAATCGGCTTAACGATAAATTCTATTTTATCTTCCTGATTATTTTTATCTTATGTTTCATTGTCTCACTATTAGAATACTTAATATTCATAAATAGTATACCATTCAGTTTCACTTATATATCCAAATGGTTGAGCAATTCAATCTTCCAATTACAGGATAATACTTATAAGAAAATATCATTAACTCTACAAAAGAGCTATGGAATTCATATCTATAAATAACAGGTATACGTCAATGAAGAGTCATGTCTCCAACATACAAGTATGCGTATTATCATGAAATCAGGATGTCACCCTTTGGTACATCAAAAGACAAAGGTAAAAAATACAAGCCCATCATTCATTTTAAGATTAAGATATAACACATATGATTGTCAAAAGTAAATTAATTTAAACAAACAGAATTATTAATCAAATCAGTTTAACTTTTGTCTCGATTTAATATATTATCACCTATGACAATATACCAATGTTTCTACTCGCGGAGTCCCACTTCGATAACCAAGATAAGTCATCTCTTGATAGGAATGTAGATAACATAACAATCTTAACATGAATAAAGCGCTCAACTTTATTCCCTTGATTGCAGACCTTATCATTTAGACTATCCCCTTTAAGATTTATGTCTTTCGCATACTTTGTTCATCATATGCACAATTTTAAAGGTTTTGACTAACTGTCTTAGACTTTCTTTTACTTATCATACATTTAACAATAATAAACATAAAGAGGACAACATCTGGTATATAAATAAATAAACTCTTTATTGATTATTTGTCTCCAAAAACTTATTACATCATTTAATCCTTTAGGCACCTATGTCTAACAATCTCCTACTTGCACTAAGTAAGTAAATATGACATATCTTGCATTCCTATAGCTTCCACTACTTCTCAAAAACTCTCTTAGTTAGTGTTTTCATGAAATGATCATCTAAATTGTCCTCATACACGATTTTGCATACTGCAACATGTCTGCCCTCTAAAAATCTTTATCACATGATACTTTCGATGAATATGCTTATTCTTCTTGTGAAATCTAGGTTTCTTAGCATTAGTTATCGCTATAGTGTTATCACAATACAGCAATGCCGACTTATCCATGCTAAGAACTATCTCAAGATCCCCAAGGAACTTGCAGATCCACACAGCTTCTTTTGAAGCTTCAGTAGTTGCCACATACTCGGCCTTCATCATTGAATCCAAAGTGTAATCTTTTTTGACAATTCTCCAAATAATGGCGCCTCCTCCTAAAGTAAACATAGATCCTAAAGTCGATCTTGTCAAATCCAAAGAGAATTAGAAATCCAAATCAGTGTGTCCAAGAGGTGTTAGATCCTCACCAAAATACACTAGTATATAACCTTTAGTCCTTCTCAAGTACATGAAAGTATGCTTGACCACAACCTACTGGTTTGGTCATGGATCCAACTAAAATCAACTTTAATATCCCGACTGCATAACAAATGTTTGGTCTTATACAAAGCATAGCATACATGAAACTACCTAGTGCCAACATATAAGGCACCTTCTTCATGTATTCTCTTTCTTTATCAGACTTTAGAAAGTCTTTCTTAGAAAGAGTAATTCCAAACCTATGTGGTTTCCCACCTTTCTTAGAATTTTACATTGTATACTTCTTGAGAATTTTATCTATATAGGTAGCTTAGGATAAAGCTAACATTTTGTTCTTCCTATCTCAAAAGATATGGATACCCAAAGCATAATTAGCTTCATCCAAGTCCTTCATGTCAAACTGCTTGCTCAACCATAATTTGACCGAAGACAATGCCCAAAGCCATTGCCAACACGCATAATGTCATCTACATAGAGCAGTGAAAAAATTATTTTTCCATCCTTAATGTGTTTGTAAGCACGTGGTTCATCCACTTTTTGTTTGAACCCATAAGTCTTAATCACTTGATCAAATCTTATGTTTTAAGAACGGGAAGCTTGCTTAAGTCCAAAAATAGACTGTAGTAATTTACAGACCTTACTCTCTTGACCCTTAGCTTTGAACTCGTTTGGCTGCACCATATGTATGGTCTCATCAAGATAGCCATTTAGAGAGGCTGTCTTGACATCCATTTGCTAAATCTCGTAATTGAGAATGGCAACAATGGATAAGAGAATATCGATGGACTTAAGCATAGCTATAGGCGAAAAGGTTTCCCCATAATCGATTCCTTCATTTTGTGTGTATCCCTTTGCTATCAGTCTAGCCTTATAGGTTTTGACTTTCCCATCTACTCCTCTCTTTCTCTTATAGACCTACTTGCATCCTATGGGTTTTACCCTTTCGAGTAGGTCCATAAGCTCCCAGACTTGATTAGACTTCATAGACTTCATCTCAGTGTTCATAGCTTCTGTCTAAAGCTTTGAATCAACATCCTCCATAGCCTTTATGCATGTGTACGAATCCTTGTCATGTTCAATCAATTTAGCCAAGTAAGCTTTACCATTGAACATATATCTCTTGGATTGACACTTGGTCCTCCTACTACGCTGAAGCTCCCTAGGTTGTTGTTGACTTGTTTTTCTACATTGATTGGATTGGTTTCAACTGGAACCTCCAGAGTAATCAAATAACTTGCTAACTTCTTGAGTAATATTTTACTAGGAGGCTTAAAGTCATTAATGTAACTTTCCTCAAGAAAAGTTGTATTTGTTGTAACCACAATTTTATTTTCTTTTGGATTATAAAAATAACCCTATTTAATACCTTTTGGATGTCCTACAAACACAGAAGCTTCTAAATGTGCTTCCAACTTATTCGCTTCCTTGTACAGGACATGAGCAGGACATCCCTATATGTGAATATGGTTTAAGGATGTCTTTCTACCCTCTACATTTCATAAGGAATTTTAGGAACTAATTTTGAAGGCACATTATTCAAAAGATAAGATGCAGTTTATAGTGCATATCCGCAAAAAGATAAAGGTGATATCAAATAACTCATCATAGATCTATCCATATCCAACAAAGCCTATTTCTTCTCTCAGTCATGCCATTTTGCTACGGAGTGCCTGGCATAATCAAATAGGATAAAATCTCATCCTCTAATAAGTGTCCTAAGAACTCATCGGAGAGGTATTCTCCACTCGATTGGATCAAAGTGCCTTTAAGGGTTTACATAATTGCTTCTCCGGTTCAACTCAAAACTCCCTAAACTTGTCAAAAGTTTTGTTTTTATGATGCATTAGATAGACATACCTATATTTTGAGTAATCATCAATGAAAGTGATAAAGTACTCATAACTTCCTCGTGCCTTGATGTTCATGGGATCACAAACATCACTATACATAAGTTCTAGGACCTCTTCAGCTCAATTGCCCTTAGACCCAAATGGTCTTTTGGTCGTTTTGCCCTCTAAGTAAGATTCACATTGTAGTATAAGTTTTACCTCTAAGTGATGTAAAGGCCCATTCTTTACCAACCTTTGAATCCTATTTAGGCTAATATGACCTAATCGTAAGTGTCAAAGATAAGTCTTATTAGAGTAAGAAGTTTGAAGTCTTTTAGAGTTATTATTAACCTCCGTGTTAAGCTTCTATCTTAGGTTTGATAAAGTATAATTGTTTTGCATCCATCTATTACAGATAAAAGATTTGTTTTTATGAATCACAACTTTATTATAAGCAGAAATCGAATAAGAGTCTTTACATAAACAAGTGACAGATATTAAATTCCTTTTAAGTTTAGGAACATAAAAACAATCTTTCAAAACCAAAGTAAAGATGGACGTCTCCCACTGCTTTAGCTAACACTAGGGATCCATCGTTCATCTGTAGTATAAAGTGCTCATATAGCAGACTTCTCGTTTCCTTAAACTGCTTAAGAGAAATATAAACATGATTAGTTGCTTCAAAATCTATGAGCCAACCGTCATTTGATTCCTCAACTAAACAAGCCTTAATAATCAGAAGTTCGCACTTAACTCCTTAAGATAGGAAGTTCTTGCAATTCTTCTTGATATACCCAACCTTCTCGAAGAAAAAGCATTTTAGCTTCTTCTGGTTCCTCTTTTTTTTTTTTTCCTTCTTTTCCTTGACTTTTGCTAGGATAGAAGATTTCTCGTTCTTAGCCCTTTACTTCTTTCCATTCCTAAAGTGAAGATTGGAACGAGATATAGCCCCCTAGTTCCCCTCCCTACTAGCCGGAGCTTCCCTGATCAAATTCTCGAATTCTATAACTGCTTCATTAGCTAAGTCAAGGTAATATCCTGTCTATTGCTCAAATTATATGAAGCACTAAACGTGATAAACTTCTTAGAGAGAGTCTCAAAGACCATAGTCATTTGTGACTCAGCATCAATGTCAACTTTATGGGCTTGAGCCTCAATGAGGTAACCCATGACCAACATCATAAGCTCCTTCATAGGAGTCCCCGGTCTTTGTTTACAGTTCAGTAGCTTCCAAAGAGTCCCTTGCCGTTTTGTTGAGGCTTGGCCTCTAAACATGTCTTCCAGATATTCAAGATCTGCCTAGTAGCCTCATAATCCTCATGTTGAGCCTGTAGCACATTATTCATGCTAGCCATAATGTAACAGTGGGCCTGGTCATTAGCATCCTTATGGATTCACAAGTAGGCTTAGTAGGACACGATGTGGTTAGCACAAATTTTAGTTTCTTGAAAGAAAGGATGATATTCAGGTTTCTTTTTCAATCATTATAATTCTCGTCAGTTAATGTAATTTTATTGAGTATTAAAGATAAAGCGTTAATCTATAATAAAAAATCATATATAAGCAAATATTCCACAAAAGTTTAGTAAGATAATATAAACAAGTAAGCATACAATGTGTTTATGTATCAAAACCTTAAAAATATCACAACCTTACAACGATAAGTCCTAACTTAAAATTCAACAAGCCATTTAGGGGAGACTTGCCAAATTCAATTACGAACATGGATCCCCTTCGATTATTATATGCCATCCAAGACCCGCCTGATCTAGCATATACTAATAACCGTTTTTTTGGCCATTAATTTTATTAATAGAGCTCTTAAGAGAAGTTAATAATAAAATGAATATTGAGTGTATAACCATCGTTTCAACCATTTTATCCATGATTTATAGTCACCACCTAAGGATGTATGATAATAAATTATCCCTTTGAAGATCCAACCTGGTACTTGATGAAATCCCTTTCTATGGGTAGGAACCACCATGTGTTATCTATAGACCAATGATGGAAGCCTTAGGTCCTCTCTTTGAAAACCTTCTGTTACTCAATATTTTAAAAGTCAAGGTTTTATGTTAACATACATGAACAATTTTTAATGAATGGCACTTCCTATTTTACATGGCATGTTATCAACATATATGGCAAAACATATTATAATACAGACAAGCAAAGCAACATGCAAAGCTACAAGCGATATAATAAATAGCCGTAATATCATGGTTTCATCCTAGAGAAAAGAAAATAAAAATTACAAAAGATCAATCAAAACATATTATCGATTCTTTATCTTGTATCTTCTTGTTGTATTCTTCTTCATGTGGTATCTGTCTTCAATTCTTCAATCTCATATTGATCAAAATTTTATTTTTCTAGTTAGTATAAAATTTCATGTTTATCAGAATTGTCTCAAAAAAAAAATAAAAAACTACATTGAAAAACGCACTGTTTCAAAAACGGTTCTGCCCGTTGTCAGCCTATCAATTTGGGAGATCAGCCTATCGATCTATGACCATCAGCTTGTTGGTACAAGGTAATTGACCTGTTGAATGATGCTAAACCAATGTTTTTCTAAACTTCTATAAAAATTATTTTAAGCAACTTTTTAATTTATTTTTCATCAATTCAAAAACATGAAAATCTATAAACACAGAAAAAAAATAGAGAACTCCAATCATCTCCATCTTTTAGATCTGTATTCATTGTAAAAAATTATTTTAATACAAATTTTACAAATCAAAAATAAAATAATAAATCCTAGACGGTAATGATAGACTGCCATCTAATTACATGAAAAACCATAGATACACATTCTAATCTCTAAGGAACAAAAACCAAAGAAATTAATGAATTAATATAATAATTAAAATAGAAATTTAATTAACCATAATTAATTAATAAACTTCACCACATAATCTTATGACTATAGAAACCCTAGAGTGCCAATTCTCTAAAAAATAAATTCAAGTATATGAGAGATTAAGATTACATAATTTATGTATATAGCATGATCACAAACCCATAAAATCAACGTAAAACCAAATCTCTAATAACAGTTGTTGGAAAATGATATGCAGCAGAATTTAAAAAAATTTTAAATCAAAGCTTTTCCAAATAACAAGTCTGACATGCTAAGTGTATAAATTAATAACAAATCTTACGTATCTCTTGTGTATACTGAAGACAGTAGAAAAATTCAGTAGAGAAGTATATTCTAGAAAAGCTTCAACCAACTAGTATTTCTTGCTTTTCTTATTCCACGATTGGAGTATGGGTGGTCATACATCGTATAGCTTTTCCTCCAATGATTCACTTTCCAATTACTTGAGAATACCTAGAATAAGGTTCAAGATATTAGACAATAGCCCTCCAGGATTTTCAAAGTTTCTATCAATAGAGTACTTACTCTATACTTCTCAAATGATCTACTGAAACAATAAAAAATAGCTCCCTTTATATAGTGGTCAAATTTGGGATTAGTCCTTATTAGATTAGGCTTCAAAATTAGAGTTTGGATTAACTTCAAATAAAAAACGCGTAAAAAATGCATAGTTGTATTATCATTACTAGCCATGATATAGCAGCGGGCTTGATCAACAGCATTCTTCCAATGATCATATGCTTGGATTTGTTTGTTTATGGATTCACCAGTAGGCTTAGGAGGATACGATGTAGTTAGCACAAACTTTAGTTTTGCAAAGGATAAGACAATATTTAGGTTCTGCTTCTAATCATTATAGTTCTTGTCAATCAAAATACTTTTATCAAGTATCGAAAAAGCATTTTTAGACATTTTGATCTATAATAAAGAATCATATATCAAGCATAAGCAAACATTCACTAAAAATTTAGTAAGATAACAAAAACAAGTAAGTATACAATGTGCCTATGTGTCAGAACCTTGAAATATGACAACCTTGTAATGATAATTCCTAACTCAGAATTCAACAAGCTGTCTTAGGGAGACTTGTCAAATTCAATTAGGAATACGGATCCCCTCTGATTAGTATATACCATCTAAGATCCATCTGATCTAGTATATACTAATAATCATTTTCTTTAACTTTTAAGTTAATTAACAGAGCTCTTAGGGGAGGTTAATAACAAAATTGATCTTGAGTATTTAACCATCGTTTCAACTACTTTATCCATTATTTATAATCAACGTTTTGGAGTGAACAACAATAAAACATGCTAAAGCAAATCATCCTCTCGGAGATCCAACCTGGTACATGATGCAATCTCTTCCTAGGGGTCAGAACCATCATGTGTTACCTATGGACCAATGATAGAGGCCCTAAGTCTTCTCTTCGAAAACTTTCTCCCACTCAATATTTTAGAAATCAAGGGTTTATGTTAACATGCATGAACAAATTTTAATGAGCGTTACTCCCTATTCTACATGACATGTTATCAACATACATGACAATTCATATTGTAATGTAAATGAGCAACGCAACAACCAAAGCTACAAGCAATATAATAAACAGCTGTAATATCATAGTTCCATCCTAAAGAAAGGAAAAAAAAGATTACAAAAGATCAATTGAAACATATATTGATTCTTTATCTTATATCTTCTTGTTGTATCATTCTTTATGTGGCGCCTGTCTTCAATTTTCAAACACATATAGATTAAAATTTTATTTTTTAGGCTATCATAAACTTTAATGTTTCTCAGAATTGTCCCTCAAAATAAATAAAAAACTACACTTGAAAAAGCGTATTGTTTTAAAAAATGGTTTTGCTCAAGACCGACCTACCAGTCTATGAACATCGGCTTGTCGATGTCATACAGAACCTGTAGTTTTCTTAGAGTTTGGCCTGCCGATATAAGTAATCGGCCTATCGATAGAAAAAAGAATTTTTTATGCATTTTTCAATTTATTTTTAAACAATTCAAAAACATAAATTTATAGACACAGAACAAACACATAGAATTTCAATCATCTCCATCTTCAAGATCCATCTTTGTTTTGAATAATTATTTTAATACAAATTTTACAAATCAAAGTTAAAATGATAAATCCTGGATAGTAATGATAAACTGCCATCTAATTATATGAAAAACCTAAATATATATTCTAACCTCTAAAAACCATAACCGGCATAATTAATTACTTAATATAATAATTAAAATAGAAATTTAATTAACAATAATTAATTAATGAACATTCACCATGTAATCTCTTGACGACATATAATTTTATAAAAACTCTAGAGTGTCAACCCTCTAAAAATATAATTTAAGCGAAGGAGAGATTAAGATTACATATTTTATGTGCATAGCATGATCACAAGCCTGTAAAATCAACGTAAAACCATGGCTTTGATATCAATTGTTGAAAAAAAAATACGCAGTAAAATTTAAAAAAATTTTAAATCATAGTCTCTTTCCAAATAACAAGTTTGACATGATACATATGTAAACTAATAAAAGATCTTACACATCTCTTAGAATTATAACCGCACTTCTGATAGGAAAAACTTCCACAAAATTGCTACCGATAATCGTGCAGGTGTAAGGTATCATATTGTAACCTGCTAGGTTATATAGCATAGAACCTACCAGATTCCAATATTTTTTTGAAACAAAGAAGCAATAACAACCTCAGTTTGCCGAGATGGGTGTCGAATTGTAACCTGAGAGTTTCCAAGTGAAACCTACAAAATTCCAACTTTTTTTTAACAAAGAAGTGCCAACTGCCTCCGGTTGTTAGCGTATGTGCTAGATTGTAACCTAATAGGTTTCAACTTAAAACCTACTAGATTCTAACATTTTTTTTTTGAACTTATCAAGTTCTGTCTTAGAACCTGATAGGTTCCATCCTAGAATGTGCTAGGTTCCATCTCCAAACTCACTGAAACCTGCCAAGACCGGTTCTGAACTTGCCAAGTTTTGTACTAAACCTGCCAGATCCCAAAACAAAATCCACCAAATTCTAACATGAAATCTACCAGATTCTGTCCAAAAAATCGCCAAAACTACCAGGTTTCAAAGGAAAAAAATAGCATATCAAGAAAAAGTACAACCAGATTATAATTTATTGCACAAAACAAATAAATAATATATATAAATATGTTACACTAGATTGTCCTTTACATGTTCAATTTCTTCTCCATTGAATATCCATTTCTTTGAAGTTAGAAGTAAATCCATGTCTATTTAATAAATATTTAGAATATTATTTGAGGTGCTCTAAATCTGAAACATCATCACATTGATTGTGTTTCTTCATTGCTCTAGCAATATTGTTATCTTCCTGCAAGGATATTACAATTAACATAGATAGATTATATAACAGAGAATCTTTAGTTTCAGTTTTGATCATAATTAAAAGACTGTGAAGAAAAAATTAAAGTTCAGCCTCTCCTCAAATATGTTCACATCGAAATGTACAACTGCATTGCAAAATGAAGAATAGCAATCTAGGAAACTTTTTGTTTCTACAAAATACAAAAACTATGTCTGGTGATGATTCCAAATATGTTTCTTTTATCAGCTTAGAGAAACAAGCATTTAGATTAGTCCAAAGACTAAGCAATCCAAAGTATAAAAATGCTCATAAATGCCAAATAGGAAAAAAACCAAAAGCAAATGAGAGTTCTAGGAAAATTTCCAATTCAACCAAGACACCAAATTAGTCCTATGCATCAACTTCAATCACCTGAAAAAATCTCACAAGCTTTTGATCAAACATTAGACATGCATTGGACAAAACCTCTCTAGAAACCTCTCACCTTAATCTAAATGTTCAAAAGCCAAAACACTCCCAAAATTCATAAACAAAACCCTTACTTACCTATTCCTCACGTGAAGCAGTGAAAGCAACCATAGATCAATTCTACGAGCTCCAGTGATAGAAAGAAAAGACACAGGCTAAGAAAATACTCCAAAATTGTGAAATAGGCCTTGGCGGTGAGGTATCAGGAACGACAAAGAGAAATTTGTGCTTCCCTACCTCAAACACTGCCACAAGGCACAACACAAAGCCAATCCAAAAAGTGCCTCTCTCGAACGATCAAGATCTTAGACTGATAGAATTTAGAGAAAGAAACAGGAAGCCAGAGAAAATGAGAGAGAGAAAGAGAGATGTGAAAGAGTGAAGAAAATTGAGAATTTGAGATTTGAGAGGGAGAAGAGGGATGTTAGACGTGTATGCCTGAAGGAGTAAAAATGTAATATGCTTTTAGAGACATTTTTATGAATAAAGAATTCATTTATTATTTATATTCCAAATCTTGTCCTCTTTACGTTCATATTTATTGAATATATATTAAGCAAACAATAGTCTAAGACTGTCAGTCTAAACTTTTAAGAGTTGGGCATATGATGGACAGATTATGTAGAAGATACGATTCTTAAGGTGACGATCTAAATCATAAGATCCCCAATTGAGAGAATAATGGTGGGCTTTATTCATGTAAAGATTGTTATGTTGTCTATATCACTATTGGGAGATGATTTCTCTTAACCATCGGAGGTGGACTTCATGAATTGAAACATTGGCAAGTTGTCATAGGTGACGATGTGTTGGATTGAGGCATAAAGTGAATTGATTTGGATAAATAATTCTGTCTCGGTAAATTGATTCACTTTAGACAATCATTTGTATTGTATATTAATCTTGAGATGAATAATAGGCTCGTTGTTTTGACTTGTGTCTTTTGATGTGCCAAAGGGTGACACCCACATTTTAATAGTGGTATACATGCTGGTACGTCGGAGGCATGACTCTTGATAGCGTAGACTTGTTATTCATAGAAATGGAATCCATAGCTCCTCTTTAGGAGTAGTGATATCCTCTTATATGTGTTATCCTGTAATTAAAAAATCAGAGCGCTCAACTATTTAGATACATAGGTGTTACCGAATGGTATACTGTCTTTGGATGGTAAGTTTTCTGATGATGAGATAATGGAATGTAAGATAAAAATAATCAAGAAGATAAGACAAAACTTGTCCTTAAGCCGATTATGGATAATCCTATGGAGATATGATACACTATGATATGTCATGGAGACCTAGCCACACGGGCTTCGTAATTCTATATAGTTCGAGAGTGCAATTCCAAGTTTTTAGAAGAATAGCGTTGGAGTTGATAATTATGAAATGTATATCTAGGATATTGGGTTTCATAATTATCGGGAGCTTGAACTATATAGGTCAATTTAGTCCCCTTTGCTAGCTTATGAATCCTGTAACGATACGGCATATTTTTTCAATAATTGGTGACTTATGTTAGATTTATTAGATTGGTTGAAATTCGAAAGAATCAAATAATTCATGTCTGTTTATCAGTTTAATTAATTTTGTGATAAAATTAATTCAAGATAAACTTGTTGAATTATTGGGATCAAATAATTCTTGTTTGTTTATAAGTTGATTTAATTTTGAATAAATTAAATCAAGATAAACTTATAGAATTATAAGGAATTCATTTATTTCCTAGAGATTATCTAGATAAAGTTGTTTTAATTGGATAACGTTTTTATTTGGTTATTTGAATTAAAACTGAGACTTTATCCTATAGAATCTCGGGTGAAAAATAAAAGATTTGCTGAGATTTTTTATCGACAGTTCGGCATGTCGATCCTCAAGTTTGGCCTGCTGGTTAGGCAGATCACTTGCCTATGCGCAATAAAAAGATCACGCGTTTTCACATGGATTTCATCAAATATTGATCCGAATTTGATTCTGATTCAAATTTTGAGGCATTATCTGATAAGGATTGACTCTTGAACCCAACCTCTATAAAAAGGGAGCGAGTCTTACTATTATTTAGATTAGTTGAGAGATTAAGAGCAAAACTCTGCTGGTGAGAATCTGAAACTCCCTTAGAGCTCTTGCTCACAAATCAGGAACACTAGCTTTGGGTTCTCTCAATTGGTTGGAAGGAGAGTCACTTAGTGGAAGAGCTATATATGTGAGCCCACACTCACTCTGGTCGTGGATAGAAAATAGCAAAGACTGCCAGTTAATTGAGGTCCTTATGGAACATTACTTCTCTTCATTGATTGCAGGAGCTTTTCAGCACATAGAGGTTAGTAAGATCTGATTAATTTATGCATGTAGCATACCAAACTTGTGCTTTGAAAAATACTCTGATATAAAAAATTTTAAAATTCTACTGCGTACTATTTTTCCAACAATTGGTTTTAGAGCTAGGTATTTACATAAATTTACAAGTTTATGATCATGCTTTATGTATAAATTATGTGATCTTAATCTCTCCTATGCTCGAATTTAATTTTATAGAGATTTGGCACTATAGGTTTCTATATAATATTATATGTTGTCATGGGTTATATGGTAAATGTTTATTAATTAATTATGGTTGATTAAATTATTATTTAATAATTAATTAATTAATTAATTAATACCGGTTATGGTTCTTTAGAGGTTAGAATGTGTATTTTGGTTTTTCACGCAATTAGATAGCAAACTATCATCTCCGTTTAGGAATTATTATTTAATTTTAATTTTGTAAGAATTTTGTAATAATCATTCGAAGAAGACGGACCTAGAAGATGGATGATAGTGATTTCAGGTATTTCTTAAGTCTCTAATTTTATGTGTTTGAATTACTGAAAATAAAATTGATGAATTGCATTAAAAAATTGTATTTTCTAAAAAGGGTGATTTTTGCTCAGTTGGCATGCTAAAACCCCAGTTCGGCAAGCCAATGGTCGCAAAACAATAGGCCAAGCAAAAGGTTCGACAGGCCATCAATGGGGCAGAAATCAAATGGCTCTGGTGGCAGGTCGAACTTCTTGTTTGGTAGGCCGATTTGTCATGAATCGACAGGCCGATCTAGGATGATCGGTAGGCCGGTGGGTCATGACCGATAGACCGATCACCTAGATCAGCTTGCTGGTAGAGAGTTAGAAATTTTTCCAGAAAAGGTGCAGTTTTTGATGCAGTTTTAATTTTATTTTTGGGACAATTATGAGAAACATTAAATTTGGATATGACCAAAAATATGGAGTATTCGATCTGTCCGAGATTAAAGCCTTGAAGATGGGCATTACATGAAGAAGGATGCAGCTTGAGGATTCAAGGATGAAGAATCGATAAGATGTTTTGATTATTCTCTTGTAATCTCTATTTTTCTATTCTCTAGGGTGGAACCATAATATTACTGTTATTTATTATTTTTCTTGTAGCTTTGCTTGATTGCTTCGCTTGTCTGTATTATAATATGATTTGCCATGTATATTGATAACATGTCATACAAAATAGGCAGTGCCAGTCATATTAAAATTATTCATGCATGTTTTTAAAATAAAACCTTGATTTCAAAAGATTGAGTGGGACAAGGTTTTCAAAGAAAGGACCTAAGGCCTCCATCATTGGTCTATAGGAAGAACATGGTGGTTCCGACCCCTAGGAAGGGATTTCTATCATGTACTAGATTGGATCTCCGAGATGATAAGATATTTTAGCATGATTTATAGTTGCACACCCCTAGGTGGTGATTATAAGTCGTGGATAAAATATTGAAACGATGGTTATACACTCATGTTAATTTTATTATTAACCTCCCCTCAGAGGTCTGTTAATAGAATTAATGGCCAAAGAAACAATTATTAATATATGCTGGATCATACGGGTCCTGGATGGCATATATTAATCAGGAGGAGATCCACGTCCCTGATTGAATTTGGCATGACTCCCCTAGGAGCTTGTTGAATTCGGAGTTGGGAATTATCGTTGTAAGGTTATGATATTTTCAAGGTTTTGACACATAAACACATTTGTATGTTTTTAAATGATTGTGTTATCTTACTAAATTATTATTGTATGTTTGCTTATGTTTGGTATATGATTCTTTATTGTAGATTAAAAATGTCTAAAAACGTTTTATCTTTGATACTTGACAAAAACCAATTAACTGGAGAGAATTATAATGATTGGAAACAGAACCTGAATATCGTCCTCTCTTTTGAGAAACTAAAATTTGTGCTGACAACCCCTTGTCCTCCCGAGCCTATGAAAGATTCCACTAATGAGCAATTTCAAGCATACGATCACTGGAAATATGCAAACGATCAGGCCCGCTGCTATGTTATAGCCAGCATGAATAACATGTTGTAGGCTCAACATGAAGATTATGAGACTGCGAAGCAGATCTTGGATAATCTTGAAGACATGTTTGGAGGCCAGGCCATAACAAAGTAGCAAAAGGTGCTTTGGAATCTCTTAGACTATAAGCAAAGGCCGGGGACATCTGTAAAGGAGCACATGATGTTGGTCATGGGTTATCTTGCTAAGGCTCAAACTAATAGAGCCGACATCAATGCTGAAACTCAGATGAAACTCTATCAAAGGAATTTATTTCATTTAGGGATATATTTAATTTAAGTAATAGGTAGGATATGACCTTAACAGAGTTAATGAACAGTTATTGGAGTTTGAACTGTTGATCAGGGAGTCTCCTGCTGGTGGCGAGGCCAATTTGGTAGCTGCTTTTGGTTCCAATCTTAACTCAGGGAATGAAAAGAAACAATGGGCCAAGAATGGGAAGTCTTCTACTCTTGCTAACAATAAGAGCATGAAGAAGAAGAAGAAGAACCCAAAGAAGCTTAAGTGCTACCTTTGCGGGAAGGTCGGGCACATAAAGAAGCATTGCAAGGACTTCCTTTCTAAAGGAGGTAGGTGTGATTTTTTGTATTTAGAAACTTGTTTAGTTGAGGAATCCAGTGGCATTTAGGTCATAGATGCTGGTGCAACTAATCATGTTTGTGTTTCTCTACAGGGGTTCAAAGAAACGAGAAGTCTGCTTTATGAAGTCTTCACGCTTCAGATGGGCGATGGATCCTTGGTCTTAGCGAAAGCAGTGGGAGACGTCCATCTTTATTTTGATAATTATAGGAATTTAATTTTGCAAGATTGTTTTCATATTCCTAAATTTAAGAGGAATTTAATTTCTATAGCTTGTTTATTTAAAGACTCCTATTTAATTTCTTTTAATAATAAAGTGGTGATTAGTAAAAACAAATCTCTTATCTGTTTTGGATGGATGCAAAATAATCTATATTTTATCAAACCTAAGATGGACTTATTGCTTAATACTAAGATCAATGATAATAACACTAAATGACTTAAAACTTCTCACTCTAATAAGACTTATCTTTGGCATTTGTGCCTTAGTCATATTAACCTAAATAGGATTCAAAGGTTGGTAAGGGATGGACCTTTAAGTGACTTAAAGGTGGAATCTATACCTCAATGTGAATCTTGTTTGGAAGGTAAAATGACCAAAGACCATTCGAGTCTAAGGGCAATAGGGCCGAAGGGGGTCTAGAACTTGTGTATAGTGATGTTTGCGGACCAATGAACATCCAGGCACGAGGAGGGTTTGAGTACTTTGTCACTTTTATTGACGATTACTCAAGGTATGGGTATGTGTACCTGATGCACCACAAAAGCAAAACTTTTGACAAGTTTAGGGAATTTCGGGCTGAAGTGGAAAAGCAATTAGGTAGACCCATAAAGGCACTTTGATCTGATCGAGGTGGTGAATACTTTTCTGTTGAGTTTCTAGGACACTTATTAAAGAATGAGATTTTATCCCATTTGATTGCGCCGGGCACTCCACAATAGAATAGCATAGCAGAGAAAAGAAATAGGACTTTATTGGACATGGTTAGGTCCATGATGAGTTATTCATCATTGCCTTTGTCTTTTTGTGGATATGTACTACAAACTGCATGTCATCTTTTAAACAATGTGCCTTCAAAATCGGTCCCTAAAACTCCTCACGAGTTGTGGACGGGTAGAAAGACATCCTTAAACCATATTCGCATATAGGGATGTCCGACTCATGTCCTGTTTAAAGATACGAATAAGTTGGAAGCACGTTCAAAAGTTTGCGTATTTGTAGGATATCCAAAAGGGACTAAAGTGTGTTATTCCTATAACCCAAAGGAAAATAAAGTCATGGTTTCAATTAATGCAACTTTCCTTGAGGAGAGTTACATGGACGACTTTAAGCCTCGAAGCAAAGTAGTGCTTGAGGAGTTAAGGAGTGATCTAATCACTCCAGAGGTTTCGAATGAAACCGTTCCGATCAGTGTAGAGAAACTAAATGAACCTGAACAACAACCTAAGGGGCTTCAGCATAGTGGGAGGATCGGGCGTCAACTCGAGAGGTACATGTTCAATGGTGAGGCCTTTTTGGCTGAACCAGATGAACATGATAGGGATCCTTATACTTATGTAGAGGCTATAGAGGATGTTAATTCAAAACTCTAGATAGAGGCCATGAACACAGAGTTGAAGTCTATGGAGACTAATCGAATCTGGGAGCTTGTGGATCTTCTAGAAGGGGTAAAACTCATAGGGTATAAGTGGATCTACAAGAGGAAAAAAGGAGTAGAGGGAAAGGTTGAAATCTTCAAGGTTAGAGTGGTAGCTAAGAGTTACACGCAAAAAGAAGGAATCGATTACGAGGAAACCTTTTCGCCTGTAGCCATGCTTAAGTCCATCCGGATTCTCTTGTCTATAGCTGCTGCTCTCAATTATGATATTTGGCAAATGGATGTCAAGACAGCTTTTCTAAATGGCTATCTTGATGAGTCCATTTATATGGAACAACCAGACGGATTTAAGGTCAAGGGTCAAGAGGGTAAGGTTTGTAAGTTGCTAAAGTCAATTTATGGACTTAAGTATGCTTCCCGTTCTTGGAACATAATATTTGATCAAGTGATCAAGACTTATGGGTTCTCACAAAATGTGGATGAGCCATGTGTTTAGATGACATTCTGCTAATTGGCAATGACATTGGGGCATTATCATCGGTCAAATTATGGTTGACTAAGTAGTTTGACATGAAAGACTTGGGTGAGGCTAATTTTGTTCTTAGTATCTAGATCTTTTGGGATAAGAAGAACAAAATGATATAGTTTTGTCCCAGATAGGCTACATAAATAAAATTTTTAGGAGATTTGCAATGCAGGATTCCAAGAAAGGTGGGCAACCATCTAGGTCTGGAATTGCTCTTTCTAAGAAAGATTCTCCAAAGTTTGAGGAAGAAAGAGAATACATGAAGAAGGTGCCTTATGCTTCAGCAGTGGGTAGTCTTATGTATGCCATGTTTTGCACACGACCGGATATTTGTTATGCGGTCGGGATTGCAAGTCGATTTTCGACGAATCTAGGACCGAACCACTGGGTTACGGTCAAGCATATTTTCAAGTACCTAAGAAGGACTCGAGTGTGGCGTCCGACGCGGGCCCCACCTCAAGCCTCCATAGGACCCACCTTGCGGGGCCCTCGGACTTGTGGCTCTTATTGGTGAACCATTTTTGTGCCACCCACTCATCCGTACTGTCCCCTCTGGCTCCTCAGGGATTTCTTTCGAGTCCCTCGGGTTCAAACCTCAAACCTCCCTTAAGAGGTTCTTATTTCCTTCTCGAGTA
>CAMOHE010051765.1:0-80358 GCA_946598075.1 Artocarpus hirsutus | reverse complement strand
GAGGGGAGGGTGGGGCGGCACCGGTAAATCTAAATTTAGTAGTAAATGCTTGATTATAGCCGTCATTTGATTTTGATATTCGGCTAGTTGATTTTGATATTGAGTTTGTTGCATTTTCCTCCATCCATTGTTGCACTGATGGAGGGAGTTATGGTTGCTATGAACGAGCCTCCTCAAGAGTAGCTGCTGCGAGGATGTCTTCTCTCATCCTTGGGCCCACTCCTTTCCTATGCCTTCTATGCGATCCAAGCACATTCTTTGCTATCACTTCTTCATTCATGAGATGTGCCCGAACTAGAAGTAGAAGCAGATACAGCAGCAACAGCAGCTTGGGTTTGTTGAGTAAGCATCTGAAGCATTTCATTATGCACATTTCATTTGACAAAGTAAATTACAATCCAACTCAAAATTTCATAACTAAAACTTAATATGTTATATGACTTACATATCTAGCCTCTGCAGTGTCATTAAGCCATCTGCCATTTGAATATTGACGACACTGATGCCAATTTTCCAAAATTAAAAGCAAATCATCGGTCTCGGGATTTCTCTATAGAGAGGATAAACTTGTGTTAGACTTGTGTTAGAACAATACATATCTTAAAGGAAAAATGAAACATAGTTTAATAAATTTTTATTTACTACCTTTTGATATCTCAAATTAGCATACGATTATGTTTTATGATGACTTGGCTGCTTTACGTTTGCTTTGTTTCTTTTATTTCTTGACAACCTTTCTGTTACAAAGATGAATTATTAAAATAAGAGGTTATATTGATATATGTAGTGATCATCAAAAAATAAAGTTTACAACTTTAAACCTAAAAAGCTTCGCTGTAGGAGCGATCACAAGCAGCCTCCCAATCTGCTTGTGTTCATACATTGGCGGGACGTTGCTTCCTCACATTAACTATATTTTTGTTGCCCTCTCCCCCAATTGCTTGAAGTATTCATGAAGGTCATTTTTTCATTCCTTATACCAATCCTATGCATTACAATCTATTGATGTCGCCGATATAGGAGTCAAATCAAAATGAAAAAGATCTCGTAATTTTATTATAAATAAAGCAATTAATAAAAGGTTGCTAAAATAATACATTATAAATAAAATGTAAAATATTATTACCCGTGTTTGAGGTAAAATTTAATCCTTGTATACTGTGGGAACCTTATTCCAACTATCATAATATGGAGGAATTTTTCATTGCACCACCTGACCTATACAATTACTTAAGCGAGCTACATCATTCGCTAAGCCTTTACATGTTTTTCCTTGAGCGTCTAAGAATACCGAAAGTTTGCTTTTATTAGCACTAACAATCTTGTGGACATCCTTATTCCTTGTGCATCCACGAACTTTCTTACTGGCGGCAAGGACTAAAAAAAAACAAAAAAACAAGGCAATGCAAGAGTGTTAGATTTTATATAAAAGTTATGATACATTTGATAGAAGACATATTGTGTTTAGTCGTACCTGACTCACAATCAGCTAGAAGTCTTCTTGGCCCTAGTGGAGGTTTTGTACCTCCAGAAGATCCAACACATGTAGCGATAGGTCTAGTCATGAGGATCACCTATTGATAACAACAAGTTATTCAGACAGTCTTTATTAAAAAGAATAATATAAAAAATGAAGTTCATTGAGAACTAGTACTAATGGAAACAAGTTGAATTTACAAGTACATTATTTGTCATCACTGCTACTCTCGTTGTCAGATTGTTCAAAAATGATATCATCAATCTTCATCTTCATTTTCTGTGCTTGTATCATCGTAGTACTCCAGTAAAGTATCATCCACCTCAAGGTTAACCTCAATGTCATCAGTTTCATGACGAATTTTGATTAATGTTCCATTCTCATCGACATTAGGATCAACATTATTTCTTCTAGATGTTGTTGACTCCAAAATGGGTGCCTCAACTACTAGTTCAAAATTTGAGAAAGCATCTTGTAACACCTTAACTAAACTAGAATCTTCATGCCTAGTGTTAGGAAGATCCCACACATGTCGATGACCAAACTATTGGACCGCTTTCCAATTAGGGCCATTAAGCTAATCTTTAAGATAAAACACTTATTTGCTTGTGACGATAATATAAAGGGATCATCATTATAAGCCTTGGCATTGACAAACACATTCGTTAGGTTTTCATTATGTAAGATCCTTTTCTTTCTTAGATCAACATCAAACCATTTACACCTAAACAACATAACTAAACAATCATTCACATATTGGAGTACCAATACATCTTATAGCTGACCGTAATATGTGTTGTCATCAACACTAGGTACACAAACCCCACTGTTTTGTGTTTTTCATTGAAGATCACGATTGTTGCACACAAACTTGACCCCATTTACCAAACAAGCAAAGTACCATAGTACAATGTCATTGGGACTAGACGCCAAGGCAAGCAATTCATCAGTGGTTTCAGATGAATGATTTTTCCATAAATTGTACATCTACAATGAGAAATCTATTTCTATTGGTAAATCTTTAAATATGATTTTTTGCATAAAAAGGTAAAAATAATTTTTTTACCTTTTTGTAAACCACACAGGAAATTCATCAATCTGAACCTTATTCAAGTTTCTTCTACCACTAATTTCAAGCTCACTCATATGTTCCCTATACATGAAATAAGTCTCATAAAAATTATGTTATATTACGTACTAGAAAGTTAACAATTAAAGAGCTAAACTTACTCTATGTATCTTCGGACTTCTGGGCAATTGTTTAAAATATACCACTTGGCCTTCTTCCTTAATTGCTCATCTAATTATGTCGCTACAATCTTTCCCATTGGTCAGCATTGTGATTGGAAGATCGATAAGTTTTTCTTTGGAGTAGATTCACGATTAGGCAGGTTCCTTTCAGGCCGATTGAACTTAGTTTTGATTCCATGAAAGTGACATGAACAGAAAGTCAAAGCCTTATTCACAACATAAGCCTCTACAATTGACCCTTCTAGTCCTGCTTGGCTTCAACATACTGCTTAAGTGACCCAATATACCACTTGAAGGGGTACATCCACCTTGTATGAACAGTACCCCCTTGCATGGCTTCTTCTTGCAAATGCAAAGCTAGGTGAACCATGATATCAAAAAATGTAGGCGAAAATATTCTTTCTAGCTTGCATAATATTATGACAATTTGGTCTTTAGCTTTCTCTAAATTAGAGATCTTTAGGGTTCTGGAACAAATTTGTGGAAAGAAATAATAAAGTTTAACAAATGTATCAGTGATCTTTTTTTTAAGAAATGGACAAATACCGACTGGTAATAGACGCTGCATAATCACATGACAATCGTGTGATTTAAGTCTAGTGATCTTACCATCAC
Source organism: Artocarpus hirsutus (assembly GCA_946598075.1). NCBI lineage: Eukaryota > Viridiplantae > Streptophyta > Magnoliopsida > Rosales > Moraceae > Artocarpus > Artocarpus hirsutus. The sequence continues at coordinate 77,015 of CAMOHE010051765.1, read as the reverse complement.
CATCAACGTTCTTTTTCAAATTTGCCACAAGCCCATTAGGAAACTTTATGTATTTAATAAAGGCACCAAATTGTTTCCATTCTATTAGAGTTAGAGTGTAGTCAGCATGAGGTTTCATCCACCAATCCCCATCCTTATAAACATGCAATTCATTACCTATTTTCATGTCGGCTAGATCCATTCTTGCCTTATCTGTTTCCTTTGACTTCCCATCAATATTCAATATTGTGCCCAACAAGCTATCATAGATGTTCTTCTCAATATGCATGACATCTAAGTTATGCTTTAGCAACAAATATGACCAATATTCCAATTCAAAGAATATACTTTTTTTTCATCCAGTTCAACTCGTAAGGTTTTCACCTATGTCTCTTCCCACCGAAATCAATGTGCTTACCTGGTAGTCTACTTCGTACATGTTCTAACTGATTTAATATTTCAACAGTAGACAAGCGTGGAGTTTTCTCTATCGTACCGTCAAATTGTTTGTCTCTCCTCATTATATTTAAAATTGGAAGGAATCACTGATGGCCTGTATAACATGTCTTACTCCTTAAACGCTTAGAATTAGTATGCATGTTGCATGTTAGACATGTATTGTATGCCTGGCCACTCTAACCAAACAAACTGCTTTGAGCAGGAAAATCATTGATAGTCTATAACAACGCAACACACATCCTAAATGATGTATTATAATAGCCATCATGAATTAGCAATCCATGCTCCCAAAGCTCTTTCAACTCATCTACAACTGGTCTTAAAAACACATCCATATCCTTTGTAGGAGCATTAGGTCCCGGAATCAACAAAGTCAACATCAAGTATGGTTCCTTTGTACAAAGCCATGAAGGTAGATTGTATGTTGACATGATAACTGGCCACATACTGTAAGGTTGACTCATACTTCCAAATGGACTAAACCCATCAGCTGCTAAACCTAAACAAACATTTCTTACCTTAGAAGCAAAATCACAATACCTACGATCAAATGCCTTGCAAGCCTCTCCATCTACTGGATGTTGCAGAACTCCTTGCATAGATCGACTATTTACATGTCATCTTATATCTCTTGCAGTATGCCTTGAAGCCTACAAACGCTTAAACTGATCCTTTTATAATATTTTATAAGGCACTTTCTTTCTGTTCATGTTTAGATTCACCCATCGACTCTCACCACATATAGGACAAGTATTTTGATCAACATATTCTTTCTAGAATAAAGCACAATCATACTTGCATACATGAATTGTCTCGTAACCCAAAACCTAACTTATGTAACTTCATCTTGGCCTCATAGTGTGAAGCAGGAATATTGTTTCCTTCTGGTAATGCCTCCTTTAAAAGCTTGAGTGAAAAGATTGTTGGTCTATCCATGAAGCACCTTTAAACGCATGAGTTTTACTAAAAATCTAGAGATGAAAAGCTTTCGCATCCAGGATACAACTTTACCCCAAGCTTAACAAAAAGTTCTTCAAAATGCCTAGACTGGTATTCTTCGATTGGACTTGAACCTTCTAGTTCAACATGATTGTTGGCCCCCACTACATCATCTAAGATGTTTGGCATCTCGTCTGTAGATTGTTCATGTGTTTCATCACCATAAATGTTTGCATTATAAGATTCTCCATGCTACATCTATGTAGTATATGTATGACTAAATCTCTTGTCAATTATATCAACTTCAACCACCAGTAATGTTTGCATTGCTGCATTCAAACAATTAATCTACAAACAACTAAATTCCGTATCATCATTCATGTAGTTTTTTGCTCTTTCCAAAAATATCATTACACCATTTCAGTATCGGTCCAAAAAATGATCATTTTCAAAAATCCAACTTTTGTCAATCGTCATTTTGATGTTTACAATCCTATTGTCAAATGTAATACTAACTCATTAATATGTAAAATTTTCTAGTAAATAAATTTGGATAAATGTCGCAAAAGACCTTTTCATCGAACGTAGAGTCGAACATGATATTACCTTCACAATATTTGGTTGCATATTATAGACAAAGCACAATTTAAAAAAAGAAGAAATGAAAAGAAGGACAAACAAGTAAAGAATGCACATATCCTGCTTTTTTTTGTTTCGAGCTTTTGCTTTTTATAGACAAACAATCCTTTTTTTTTTGTTTAAAGAAGGAGAAAGAAACAAGTAAAGAATACACACACACACCCTGCTCTTTTTGTTCTTAGCTTTAACTTTTTTAGAGGGAAGGAAAAAGAAACCACAATAACAACAAGAAACAAGTAAAGAATATGTTATAAAATCAAAACTAATTCTTTCTCCTTTCAGGCTCCTCAGTGTACTTGACTGCTTTTCTGTTTGTTTCACGTTGTTGAATAATAACTATTTAATTTAATTTCATAGATATTTCTCAAGGAAAAAAACCACATACAAATTTAAAAACAAGGCTTAAGCTCTAATTTGGACTTAGAGGTATAGCATATCAAGCAAAAAACTAAAACTTAAGTACAAGATACATTTGTTGACTCTTATAAGAAAATTCGTAATTAATAAAAGATAAAAAACTTGATATTCCAATTCCACATTAAACTAGATATCTAGAGCTTTCTTTTGAGCCATTATCCCTACTGTTTTGAGTTTGTTAAGACCATTAAAAACAGCTTACAGACAAACAAGGAAAACCTCTTTTTCACTAACAATTTATCATATCTAAAAATTCATATCTTAATCTACAAATCTTCAATTGTTCACATATCAAAAAGAAACTTCAGACCTCTAATTTACACCCGAAAAAATTTTTCAACCAAAATCATTATGAATAAATATATTTTTCAGGATTAAGAAGACAATCTCTAATCTTTATTTTTCACATATACATAAAAATTACTCTAACGTGAAAACTTAGCAAATTATTATAATTAACATCATAATCCTATATCAAACCACGATTAGAGTTTATTGTATCATAGATTTTTTTTTTTTAGTAAAGCAGCCAGTGTTTTTTTTTTTTTTTTTTTTTTTTTTTGTAGTTTTGGTGGCTTAAAAAAAACAAATTTAAAAAAGAAAGTTTGGCGAGCAACGTAAAATTATTTTTGGAAATACCAGAATTTCATTTTATTGACCTTGTCAACCATTTGCTACCACACCAAACTTCTTCACAAGTATGCATAGCAAGCATTTATTGCGTGAACTTTGTAAGCCAATTCTGATGCCAGGATCATGAACATATAAGATATACTAATTTGTTGGATCTTATTTAATCCATCTCTGTTGTTTTGTATTATGATCAATTCAGACCACTTCTTTTGTATTGTTTCATTTTAATTATTACCCAGTCTATTATTCTATTGTGATCATCTTTAAGTACAAATATTTTGACCACATAACTCATTTTTTAACGTCATAATGTTTTTTGTGCAGAATTCGCGCCTATATATGACACATTCTATATTAGACTAAATTAAGATCCATTATGAACTCAAATAATAATTAAAAAAGAGAGAGAGGAACGATCTATGTCATGCATCCAAAAGCATAAAATGAAATAACCATGTGTTTGCCTTAGAAATAATCTTTATCAATTGCATGTCTCATCTTGTGTGTATATTTTCAAAGCAAGGTCTATTAGTTGTTATACATATATTCACTAAAATTAAACCACCCTTCGTATATTCAACAAAATAAGACAAACTTTCATTGCATTAATCACAGTTTGATTAAAAATAGCTAATCATAAATTTTTGATGAACATCCCTATTTAAAAAAGAAAAGGCCGTGGATCCGCCACCAAATATATCATATTTCTAATAAATTAACTTTAAAATAGACCAATTGTGTGGTAGAGGTTGAGTTTTTAAGTAACCTTTTGACATCCCAAAAGCCTTGGCCAGCGTCTCTAATAAGCTGAGCCAATAGGGTCTTGGTCATGATCAATATTATATTTATATATTTATATATATCTGGTATCTTTGAGAAAAAAGCTTTTTGGCTTTTCTCATGTTCACATGGCAAACTCATCAAGTGCAACTGGGAGTTGGATTTGAGTAAATCCGAAATCATATTATGCGATTCGTATATAGTTAGCAATGTTATTCTACTTGTCAACCAAATCAATTATTATCTCTTATTTTTATCACATTCCAATCAGCCACTAAATATTCAGCCAAAGCCACCCGCGAATAAGTCAAATTCACGAAAAAAAAAAAAAAAACTTACAGCAAACAGCGGCAATCTGGCCGACGAAGAACACCGGCGGAGCTCATGGAGGTCACAAAGGGTGGCGGTGAGCAAAAGGTTGATTGGAAGCATTTTTCCAAAAAAATTTGAGAGAGAGAAAGCGGTGAGGAGTGAGAGAGAGTTCATGAGAGAGAGAGGGCAAAGAAAAAAAAGGGCTCTGCCTTGAAATGTCTAGAGGGGAAATAGGGTTGAGGAAGTATTGCTCTTTCAGTGTCGTCGCTAAATCTAAAAAATAAAATGACAACGTATCAAAGAATCAAGGCTAGAAATTCAACAATGACACAATGTCATCGCTAAATCTACTAAAACATTAGCTCGTAAATTTATGGTAGTTGTTTGAAAATTTTAGTGGGTAAATTTTCATTTAAATATTCAACAATGACATGAGTCATTGCTGAATGTGAGAAATATTGGCATGATTTAGTGATGACAACGTCGTTATTATATATTTTTTTTAGCGATGACAAAATGTCGTTTCTAAAAGTTTCATTGCTAAATCATATCATTGTTGTATTGGAATGATTTTTGTTACCATTATATAGATAAAAGGGTTCAATGTTATGTTATGAAAATTGTTAGGTAAAGTATTACTAGGGTAATTCAAAGAGAATTTTTGTAAATAATTCCCAATTTTATTAGTCAATGACATCAAATTACTTAATGCAATGTTTCCTATAACCAGAGTAGATATTATTAAAGTCTAGTTTAAGTTACAAGTGATAGAGAGTTTCCACTTAAGTCTCTATAGCATGGGTATATTAGATTAGATTCGTATCTTTAAAAAAGGTATGCCTTTTGGTATCAAAGCCAAGATCAAACAACGTATGAGTAATATATATTACTTAGATATAGCAATAATCAAAATACCTAGGAAGAAAAGCACATTAGATCAATAGAGCATTCTATGTTTTATGCTTAAGATTGCTTTAAACATAAAATCTATTTTGAAAACTGGCATCGTAACAGTATAAGTGATATGATTATTAGTTTTTCTGAAAATATAAAAATAAAGCATGATAACTTTTATTGTATTGTAGAAAATTTTCATAACTTAAATCGTAAAGATAGAGTAAACATTCAAAAAATCCTAGAAAATATGGATTATAAAAATCCCAAATCAGCCCAGGACAACAAAAATCATTACAATCTAGAAAAAAGTTATATAAAAAAATATCTGGGCAAAGAAGCTATTAGAGAATTAATAATAGCCATGTGTTTATCTCAGTCTAAGTAAATAGAACTAGAAGCCCATAGATTATTAGAAGACGCAAATAAAAAATTGAAAGAAATAGAAATTTACGCTAGAGACTCAGAATATTCATAATTAATTAAAAGAAGCATCGAAAGAAATTAAAAATATAACGTTAGGATAAATGAATATATTACAGCTTTAAAAAACACCCGGAATACGCTATAAAGGTAGAAGGAAAAAGTTCCCATGAGCCCAGTCAACATCAAACGCTATGATAATAGCACAGAATACCACTATTATAGAATTATTAGTAATAGTTACAGAAAAGTTAAACAGGTTCGAAAAAGAAAAAATAGAACAAAAAGATTATTCCAATAATTTAGATGAAATCTCAGAACAATTTAAAAATCTAAAAGTACCATATAAAATCATAAGAAGAAATCTGACCGTAAGAAACCCAACTTTTGGAAACTTTGGATTCGAAAAACACGAGTCTCAAAATGATAGAAAACCCAAAAAGTATAAGTCAGCTTTTTATCCTTTAGAGAATAGGATCATTAAGAAATAAAAGTAGAGAAGGATATGAATAAGAGGAAAAAAAAAACGTTGATTAATAGGTAGAAATATATAAGAATAAAGGACTGAATGCTGTAAAAGCAGAACAAATATATGGAATAAATCCCAGAAAACAAGATTCTGTATTAATTAAAGCACAAAAGAGCACAATATAGCTTGTTCTCACAACCCTGCCAACCTAGAATTAGTTTGTGTAGAAACCATAGAACAACTTAGAAAAAAAGGGAATGACCAATAGTCATTTAGGATTATTCGTTAAAGGAGTGAAAGCTTTCGTGAAAAATTATACAGGGACTAAAGCACTGATAATATTATATGATGACAGATGGAATGACATAAAAAAGGCTATGATATCTAGTACAAAAGTATACCTAAATAGTAGTATAAGATTGTTTTATATTGCACTAGATTATCTTATTAATACTAAAGAATTGGAAAAAAATAAAAGCCCATATACAAAGTAAAGGATTTGATGATTTTGATAGAAATGCAAAAAACCTTTTTATAACAACAGGATTAATTGAAAACGCAAGTACCACGTCAAATACACTTTAGTGAAGAGATCATAGAACCCTTCAAACCAAAAGGAATCAAAATGATACCCGCAGAAAAAATATCAGGGGACGATTTAATAGGAACAGATTAGAATTTATCAAAAATTAAAGAAGAATAAATATTAGTACCGAAAACAAATAAGATATACGAAAGTAGCAAAGGATAATTTAGCATAAAATTCAGTGATTATAGCAAGACACTTTCTAATAGCTCGGAAGAAAGTGAACAAGAAGAAGAAGAAGAATAGAATTATGAATTGTTTAGAAGGAATTTCCTCCTTTTCTGAAGAGGATATGTGGGAAGAAATATCCATTTGGAAAACAAAAGACTTGGATGAACGTTATGGAACAATAGAAGTGTTGGTAGATGAGTCAAAAACAGATAATAAAAGGATAAGAGAAGAACACTGAGACTTCAGATACTAACAAAACCAGCATAGAAGGTAGAAATAAATAAAGAGAAAGAGATCTAGATTTAGAAAAATTAACAAAAACCCAGGACAGTAAGCCAAGAAGTGTATGTCTTAGAATTAGATTGTGACCCTCAACTTTGGTCATTAGTGATAGAACAATAGGCAAACAGTTTAGTATTAGCTTTTCATAATGTTAATAGCATATCAGAATTTATATACGCCGCAAAAATTGTGGGAATGGTGCGAAGCATATTTAGAAAGCCTAGTAGGCATTCATTTAAATAATTATAAGCAAAAATATCCAGTAGAATATGATACCTGGATAGCAGCAGGACTAAATATTCATAATTTTAGAAACTTAATCAAAGAATTAGTACCAACAAGTTTTGGAGAAAAAGATCAGTTCATAAAAAAAACATATCAGCGAGAGAATTGGAATAACTAACTTGTCATAATCTTATAGAAATTTGTTTTAGCCAAAGATACTTAGAATTATCTACTAAAGGAGGATTAATTTATGATTTAGGAATAGCCAAAAGATATATACCAAAAATACCAAGAAGAGTAGGAGAAAAAACATTACAAGATTGGAATACAAATGTTATCTCTGAAAATACCCAGCCTAACTTATTGAATAGAATAACATACACATTTCGTAATCTTCGAAATATGTGTATAGAGGTAGTACATCAAAAAGAATGAAGAAAGAAAGTAAAGGCGAATATAGTTTTTGCAGCAACATATATATTGGAATAGGAAAGTCGCCTAATATAAAAATCACCAGAATAAAATATTTTGAAACTAGAAGATCAACCACCTTCAGAAATTAAAATTTAAGGAAAAATAAGAAGAGATATTTTAAAAAAATAAAACCCCATAAAAAAAATAAAAAGAAATGTAGATGTTATATTTATGGAGACCCTAAATGTCTTGCACCACAATGTTTTAAAAAGAATGATAAAAAAAAGGAATTGGTTAGATTAATTCAAGACATTATATAAGAAAAAAAATATTTTTACCATAGAAAATACTTAGATTTAGACTCTAAGATTTATAGTATTTATTTGTAAGAAGAAATTAATCTTGAATTAGGAGACGATAGTGATAGTGAAATTGAAGACCGAAACGACGTTCTCAACCAATTAAATAAAATCAATGTACAACTATAGCCAGCATAGAAATTACTTCCCTATAATAGTTCGAGAATGTAAAGGTTTAGAACATAAATAGAATTTAACAAAGGCAGGCAGAAATCCCTTGTTCAAAGTGTAAATACTACCCAGGATTTGAAAATAGAGGACAGTGTACCATATGCAACCACGAATATTGCTTTAAGTGCTTGAATCAAATTGAAATAAACCCTCCTAATAAGACACCAAGTTTAGCCATAGAAAAAGGAGACTTTAATTACCAAACACTACAGATAGAACTGGAACAAGTTAAATTAGAAAAGGAAAAATTGAAATTCCAAATGGAAAGAATGCAATATGAATTCCAAATAGAAGAAGAAATGATATATGCAGACCAACTTAGTAGACTAATTTATTATGCTAAATTCTGACCAGATGACATCTCAGTATTCAGAAACAGATTTATTAAGACAGCCTTCAGGAACGTCTGATTACTATGTCAAATACTCAGCACCTGCACATTTTGGCAAGCCACCTTCAAGCCCCTCTGGATGGGATCAATACATGTCAGCAAAAATCAAATCTCAGTATTACCTAGATCACCACCAGATTATCCTAAATTAACCTCATTAGGAAATCAAACCAGATTATCCCTAAATGAAAACGTTATCCTTCCAGTATTTCCAAAAGCCAGCTACAAACCCTTTCAAGGAACCATCATTACCCCAAAACAACATATAATCTTAGACAATCTTTGGAAGTTTAATCAAATCCTCAGAAATACTACGGCAGCAAAATTTTTTCACCATGTGATGGACAGTCTCAACATTTTCTTTCATAATATGAGCCATTTTGTTCATCCAGACACCCTTCCAAAACCAAAAATTAACTTTAAGGTATATACAGTTTATAATGGCCACAAAATTAGAATTTTTAGTTCTTGGCCTGAAGTGGTTACTTAAATCACATGATTTAAAGGTAAAGCTCTTTGGCAAGGTTTTTACAGCCTTGATAAGGCAAAACTAGCCTTCCATAGCTTTAAAACTACCGTCTTTCAAGAACAAAATTTAGAGAACCCGCAACTTTAAAAACGTAGAATGAAGTCCTCAGAATCGAACTACAAATGTTGAAAGAAAAGAAAGTTTTTGAAATAAAAAAAAATTTCAGAATTATTTTTAGATAAAGATCTTTTAAACAAAGTAAGAAATCTTCGTGGGTCTATTCAATAAGAAGTAATTTTAGAAAAAGCAAAAAGTATTGTTTATAATTAAAGATGGAATCACTTTCTCAACATTCAGAGAGTCTCAGGTCTATAGAAGGACTACAGGTAACAATGAAAAAAGAGCTCAGAACTGCTTATCCATTTGTTATCCCTAAACTAGCCGTAGAAACAAAGAAGTTTAAGCTAATTGTTATCAGAGACAGAGTCATCAACGCGACAACATTGTTTGAATATGGTCTGATCTCAGAATTACTTATTGAAGACTCAGAAGTGCGAGTAGATTTTCCTCTTGTCCTTTCTAAAGCTCTTAAAAATTATTTAGAAAAAATGAAGTTTGTTTTAATCAAGATCGAAGTAGTTCCAGCTGAATAGATTAAAGAAGAAGACAAGTTTATAGAATTTATCCCTGTCTACAACAAAGTTTTAATCGGCACACTACAACAATTATATGATTTAACGACGAAACTTTTAGAGACGACATTTTGTCGTCGTTAAAAGAATATATAGCGACGACATTGTCATCGCTAATAGTCGCTAAATCTATGCCTAATGACGATTTTATAATTTAGGTACAAAAGTTTTAAAGACGAGATTTGTCGTCGTTGAATAATTCAACAACGACATAAGTCGTCGCTGAATATATTAGCGAAAATTTCATCACTAAAATTCCCAAGCACCTGCCATAATTTCGCGGGCTTTTATTTTAGCATGTTTAGCAATGACAAAATGTCGTCGTTGAATTGCTCACTTTATAATACGTTGTCGTTTTGGTATGTATATATTCAGTGACGACATATGTCGTCACTGAAAGGCAATACTTATTCCCCAAATCCAGCTTTCCCCTCACCCACTTCTCGATCCAGCCTCTTGTTCTTGACTTCCTTTCTCTCTCTCTTCAATGCTTTCTCAGATCCTCAGCCATTTCTCTCTTTGAATTTTTTTTGGAAAAACACTTCCGATCAAGATTGCGACTCCTATGAGCCCCGCCAGTGCTATTGGTTGGTCGGATTGTTGCAGTTTGCCACACCAGATTGTCGCCGTCGCCGTCTACCACCACACCTTGTAAGGTTTTTTTTTTCCTGGTTATAGTTTCGTGCCTTGATTTCCTCTGGAATTTGTCTGTCTAGAAATTGTATCTAATACAACTTTGTTTTTAAATTTTTAGTGCTAAACATAAACTTGCATCTCAGAAATTGTGAGTTTGATTTTGATTTTAACATCTGAGCATGAAGGAAAACAATGAAATTAATCCATAATTTGCATGATTTTACACATCAGATTCTACCTTTATTATGCATAAAAGTTGGATTGAAATCTGTTTAAGTTCTATTTTTTTTTTTTAATTTTGAGAACAAATCGTATGTTTTCGATGGCTTTATGGCCAGCTGTAAACGTGTAACCGTAATAAAAATATAACCAACATCCTTGCCTCTTGTAGCGATCGTAATCGATGGAATGTTACTTGTGTACAGAAAGTAGATTTTAGAACTATATGGTATAAAAAAGCAGGCCACGATAAATGAACGTATACATATATATATATATATATTTTCTTACATTATGTCATTTACTTTTGGAGTAGAATCTTGGCATGATACTAAGTTGGTGAATTAGAATCAGGGAGATGTAGAAGGATAACAAATCGGTATTTTATCTGCGCAGCAGTATTTAAACAAATGAGATTTGGAAATGGTTACAACATGGTATGTTTCTTTGAGTTGTCATCCAAGTCTTTTTCTTCCCTTGGCCTTTTCCGTAAATCATACAATGTCTGATTTTTGTATCGTTTTTAAGAAGAGGCTATGACATAGCATGAAAGAAAAGGTCAAGACAAAGCCAAAAAAAATAAAAGAGGAAGGCCAATAGGAAGATAGGAAGTATAATTCTAAGTTTATAATATATAGGCTGTGATGTAGAAAATAACAGGTTAAGAAAGACGAAGTAGAAACTTGAACAGAGAACTAAATGGAGGGAAATGAAAATAATACATGTAATTCTACGTATTATATTACAATATAAAATATGATACAATAATGAACAAAGTAATTGCTCACCAATATGCGTTTGAACTTGGTTCTCTCCATTCTTAATTATTATACGATTTCTCTCCTTTTTTTTTTTGGTTTTATAGCACGTTGATGAGATTATGTACTGCATAAAGAAACGACAACAAGAGTACACAGATGTTATTGCATAAAAAGTTGCTATTTTAGACAACCCATTAACTCAAATAATCAAGAGCTCTCACAAATCTAACGAAATTGATCCTGTTTTGGTAAAATATGCTAAGAGTAAATAACCAATTTGGAAAAAGGCTTGATAGCATTGTACATGCCCCTCAATTTGAAAGACCTTCATTGGGTTGCTGTGAAAGCAGATCTAAAATCTTGCAAGCTAATTTTTTTCGATTGTAGCCTAGGTAGTTATTTTAAAAGTCTAGGGAGAGTTTGGGGACATAAAGAAACACATTGATGGACCATGGCCTTTCAGATGGCTTCTTGATACCCCACAAAATACTAGGTGATTTAAATTTATCAAAGTTTTTTTGTTCACTTGTTATTAATTTTGTGAACAAATCATATGTTTTGATGCTTAAATGAAAAGATATGTTAAAAGATTGTCAATATGGTTCCATTAAGTTCATATGTTGATTACATAGCCTCATAATATGTTTTCAGTGCAATGAAACCTATTTGGATTAATTCAAACTTAAATTAAGCTTGGAGGCTCGAAGCAGAGTAGAGCTAGAAATTTAGCTCCCCACATGGTGGTCGACAGCCCACTGTATATGCTGGTTGACTACTAGGCTCAAAAATGGCTGCTTTAGCCATTTGAACCTTCCTCACTTGATTTTGTAATTTGAAGTGGCTTTTACTCCTTGTTTAATCATAAAATGAATTAAATGTATTTTTAAAGACCATGATTAATACAGTAATGAGTTAGTAGTTTAGTTTCGGTGTTAATAGTTAAGTTTATTCTTAAGGTGAACCCCAGCTTCATAGAGTGCATTTACTTGGCTAGGAAAGTGAGTTCAAAAGCAGTTGTTGTTGTTGTTGTTGTTGTTGTTGTTATTGTTGTTGATGTTGTTGTTGTTGTTGTTATTGCTACTGCTAGAATTTGTTTTGTTCTTTAATATTGTTTTTGTTTTTGTTTTTTCATAGATATAAAGACTAAATTTCATGCATAAATATTAATAGTATGAAATAGTATTTATAGGTACTTTGGAAAATTAATACACAATAATTAGAAAAAGTAATAGTCAAATTAAAACAACTAAATGTCTATTTAATTTATGTTGATAAATAATTAGAAAATTCTTTTTATACTAAAATATTGCTAACATATTTATAATTTAAGATGATTTTTCTTTTAAAAACATATACATATTGATGCATAAGTGGGGTTTTATTATTGTAGTGTTAAAAGCATATTGCACTTATCTATAATGAATGAAGTTTGCATCTTTGGACCTTGGACGCTAAATCTATGCTATGATTGCTAAAGATTTCTTTGTGTTTGACAATGGAAGTTGCCCTTACCAAGAGACAATGTTTGTTGTTGGTGTCAGCTGGTTCTTTGTCACATTTCTTCTTGGATCACTTATTTGAGGTAATATCAATTACAAAATTTGACGAGTTATTATGTTATAATTCTCATCGTGTGAAGTTATTATGATAAGGAAAGAATATTTCCATTGCAATGCTTTTCTTTTTGAGTAATTATAGGTCGGTAATTATAGGACTAGATAGATTATAGTATGTTTGATCATCCGATTTTGATTGCCATGCATTTTACTTAGTTTGTATTATGTAACCAATTTATTTAGTACAAAATTTTACACATTAATGAGTTAGTATTACATTTGACAGTAGGATTGAAAACATCAAAATGACAATTAACAAGAGTTGGATTTTTGAAAATGATCACTTTTCGGACCAATATTGGAATGGTGCAATGGCATTTTTGGAAAGAGCAAAATACTACATGAATGAGGATGGAGAAGTTAGTTGTTCGTGCATTAATTGTTTGAATGTAGCAATGCAAACATTACCAGTGGTTGAAGCTCGTATAATTGACAAAGGATTTAGTCGAACATATACTACATGGATATACCATGGAGAATCTTATAATGCAGACATTAATAGTTATGAAACACATGAACAATCTATTGATGAGATGCAAAACGTTTTAGATGATGTAGTTAGGGCAAGCAATAATGTCGAAGCAGAAGAGTCAAGTCCAACTGAAGAATACAATTCTGGGCAGTTTGAAGAACATTTTGTTGAGCTTGAGGCAAAGTTGTATTCTGGATGTGAAAACTTTTCATCTCTGGATTTTTTAGTAAAATTGATGCATTTAAAGGTGCTTCATAGATGGACTAACAAATCTTTTGACTCCTTGCTAAAGCTTTTAAAGGAGGCATTACTAGGAGGGAAGAATATTCCTACTTCACATTATGAGGCCAAGATGAAGTAATGCAAGTTGGGTTTAGGTTATGAGACAATTCATGTGTATAAGTATGATTGTGCTTTATTTTGGAAGGAATATGTTGATCAAAACACTTGTCCTATATGTGGTGACAGTCGTTGGGTGAATTCGAACACGAAGGGAAAGAGAGTGTCTCATAAAGTATTACGATATTTCCCCTTAAAGGATCGGTTGAAGCGTTTGTATGCGTCAAGACATACTACAAGAGATATGAGATGGCATGTAAATGGTTGATCTATGCAAGGAGTTCTACAACATCCAGTAGATGGAGAGGCATGGAAGGCATTTGATCGTAGGTATTGTGATTTTGCTTCTAAAATAAGAAATGTTCGTTTGGGTTTTGCAGTTAATGGGTTTAGTCCGTTTGGAAATATAAGTTAACCTTATAGTTTGTGGCCAGTTATCTTGTCATCATACAATCTACCTCCATGGCTTTGCACAAAAGAACCATACTTGATGTTGACTTTGTTGATTACGGGACCTAATGCTCCTGCAAGGGATATAGATGTGTTTTTGAGGCTAGTTGTTGATGAGTTGAAAGACCTTTGGGAGCATAGATTAATAATTCATGATGCCTATGCTAATACACCATTTAGGATGCATGCTACATTGTTATGGACTATCAATGATTTTTCTGCTCGAAGTAGTTTGTCTGGTTGGAGTGGCTAGGGATACAATGCATGTCCAACGTGCAACATGCATACTCCTTCTAAGCGTTTAAGGAGTAAGATGTGTTATATAGGCAATCGACGATTCCTTCCAACTTCAAATAGGATGAGGAGAGACAAATAATTTGATGGTATGGTAGAGAAAAGACTCCTGCCTCCACGTTTGTCTACAGTTGAAATATTAAATTAGTTAGAACGTGTGCAAAGTAGACTACCAGGTAAGCACATTGATTTTGGTAGGAAGAAATGAAGGCAAGAACCTTACAAGTTGAACTGGACGAAAAAGAGTATATTTTTTGAACTAGAATATTGGTCAGATTTGTTGCTAAAGCACAACTTAGTTGTCATGCATATTGAGAAGAATGTCTGTGATAACTTGTTGGGCACAATATTGAACATTGATGGGAAGTCAAACAACACAGACAAGGCAAGAATGGATCTAGCCGACATGAACATAAGGAATGAATTGCATCTTTATAAGGATGGGGATCGATGGATGAAGCCTCATGCAGACTACACTTTAACTCCTGTAGAACAGAAACAATTTAGTGCCTTTATTAAATCTACAAACTTTCCTGATGGGTTTGCGGCAAATTTGAAAAAGAACGTCGATGCTGATGGTAAGATCAATAGACTTAAATCACACGATTGTCATGTGATCATGCAACGTCTATTACCGGTCAGTTTTCATCCATTTTTGAAAAAAGTGATCACTAATACAATTGTTGAACTTTGTTATTTCTTTCAACAAATTTGTTCCAAAACCCTAAAGATATCTGATTTAGAGAAAGCTGAAGACCAAATTGTCATAATATTATGCAAGTTGGAAAGAATATTTCCGCCTGCATTTTTTGATATCATGGTTCATTTGGCTTTGCATTTGCCGAAAGAAGCCATGCAAGGGGGTCTTGTTAATACAAGGTGAATGTATCCCTTCGAGCGGTATATTAAGTCACTTAAGTAGTATGTTAGAAATCAAGCATGAGGCTTTGACTTTCTGTTCATGTTACTTTCATGGTATCGAAACTAAGTTCAATCGGCCTAAAAGGAACCTACCTGATCGTGATTCTGCTCCAAACAAAAACATATCGGTCTTCCAATTATAATGCAGACCAATGGGAAAGATTGTAGCAACTCATTTAAATGAGCAATTAAGGAAGAAGGCTAAGTGGTATATTTTAAACAATTGCCCAGAAATCCAAAGATACATAGAGTATGTTTAGCTCTTTAATTGCTAACTTTCTAGTATGTAATATAGCATAACTTTTATAGAGATGATTTCTTGTATAGGGAACACATGTGTGAGCTTGAAATTACTAGTAGAAGAAACTTGAATAAGGTTCAGATTGATGAGTTTCCTACGTGGTTTTACAAAAAGGTAAAAAATTATTTTTATCTTGTTAGGCAAAAAATCATATTTAAAGATATTGTAACAATAATAGATTTCTCATTGTAGGTGTACCATTTATGAAAAAATCATTCATTGGAGGCCATTGATGAATTGCTTGCCTTTGCATCTGGTCCCAATGACACCGTACAATCGTACTCTACTTGTGTGGTAAGTGGGGTCAAGTTTGTGTGCAACAATCGTGATGTTCAGCAAAAAAACACAAAACAGTGGGGTTTGTGTACCTAGTGTTAATGACAACACATATTACGGTCAGCTAGAAGATGTATTGGTACTCCGATATGTGAATGATTGTTCGGTTGTGTTGTTTAGGTGTAAATGGTTTAACGTTGATCCAATAAAGAAAAGGATCTTACATAATGAAAACTTGACAAGTGTGTTTGTAGATGATCCCTTTATATTAGCATCACAAGCAAAACAAGTGGTTTATCTTGAAGATCAGCTTAATGGCTCTAATTGGAAAGTTGTCCAACAGTTTGGTCATCGACATGTATGGGATCTTCTTGACATCGAACATGAAGATTCTAGTTCAGTCGAGGTGCTACAAGATGCATATTCAAATTTTAAACTGGTAATTGAGCTACCCAATTTGGAGACAACAACATTTAGAAGAAATGATGTTGATCCTAATGTTGTTGAGAATGCAACATTAATCAAAGTGGGCCATACAACTGATGACATTAAGGTTGACCTTGAGAAGGATGATACTTTACTAGAGTATGACAATGATACAAGCACGGAGAATGAAGATGAAGACGATGATATTGGTTTTGAACAAACCGACAACGAGAGTAGTAGTGATGACAAATAATGTACTTGTAATAAATTTAACTTGTTTCCATCAGTACTAGCTCTCAATGAACTTCCTTTTTTCAAATTATTCTTTTTAATGAATACTATTTGAATAACTTGTTATCAATAGGTGATTAAGATGACTAGACCCGTTGCTACATGTGCTGGATCTTTTGGAGGTGCAGAACCTCCACTTGGTCCAAGAAGACTTCCAGCGGATTGTGAGTCAGGTACAACTGAAACCAAACAAGTGTTCTATCAAATGTATTATAACTTTTATATAAAATCTAACACTCTTGTGGTGTCTTGTTTGTTGGGTTTTATTTTTCAGTGCCTGCTAGCGCTAAGAAAGTTTGTGGACGCACAAAAAATAAGGATGTCCACAAAATTGTTGGTGCTACTAAAGGGAAACTTCTGGTATTCCTGGACACTAAAGGAAAGACATATAGAGGCTTAGGAGACAATGCAGCCCACTTAAGTAATTATATAGGTCAGGCGGTGCGATCCAAAATTCCTCCATATTATGATAGTTGGAAGAAGGTTCCCACAATATACAAGGATCAAATTTTACCTCTAACACAGGTAATAGTATTTCACATTTTATTTATAATATATTATTTTACCGACCTTATATTAATTGTGATATTTATAATGAAATTACAGGATCTTTTTGATTTTGATTTGACTCCTATATCGGCGGTATCAATAGATCGTAATGCACAAGACCGGTATAAAGAATGGAAAAATGACCTTCATGAATACTTCAAGCAATTGTAGGGGTGGGAGGGGGGAGGGGGGGTCAAAAATGTAGTTAATATGAAGAAACAACGTCTCGACAATTTACAAACACAAGCAAATTGAGAGGCTGCTTGTGATCGCTTCTGCAACGAACCTTTTCAGGTTTAAAGTTACAAACTCAATTTTTCATGATCATAACATATGTCAATATAACGTAATAATTTTAATAATTCATCTTTGTAACAGAAAAGGTTGATGACTAATAAAAGAAATAGAGCAAACGTGAAGCAGCCAAGTCGTCATGGAACACAATCGTATGCTAATTTGAGATATCAAAAGGTAGTAAATAAAAATTTATTAAACTATGCTTCATTTTTTCTTTAAGATATGTATTGTTCTAACACAAGTCTAACACAAGTTTATCCCTTCTATATAAAAATCCTGAGACTGGTGAGTTGCTTTCAATTTTAGAAAATTTGCGTCAATATCATCAATATTCCGAGGGCAGATGGGTTAATGATGCTGCAACGACTAGATATGTAAGTCATATAACTTATTAAGTTTTAGTTATGAAATTTTGAGTTGGATTTATTGTACTTTACTTTGTAATTTACTTTGTTAAATGGAATATGCAAAAGGAAATGCTTCAAATGCATACTCAACAAACCAAAGCTGCTACTGCATCTGCTTCTGCTTCTAGTTTGGGCACATCTCAGACAACACATCTCATGAATGAAGAAGAGATAGCAAAGAATATGCTTGGATCACACAGAGGGCATGGGAAAGGAGTGGGCCCGAGGCTGAGAAAAGACATCCTTGCAGCAGCTACTCTTGAGGAGGCTCGTTCACAGCCACAAGTCCCTCCACAGGTGCAACAATGGATAGAGGAACAATCTCGGTATAACACGCAAGAAACTCAATATCAAAATCAAATGGCTAAATATCAAAATCAAATGACAGCAATATTCAAGCGTTTACTGTCGGATTTAGATTTACCAATGCCTCCTCCCCCTCCACCACCACCTCCACCTATTATGTCCTCCTATCCACTTCAAGAAGAAAACAATGATGATGATGAGACTGCTAATTTAGGAGATTAGTTTCTACTTTTATAATTTAGACTTATTGATTTAATGTACATATCAACTTATTGTCTACATGGTTCTATTTTATTTATATCAAATTTTATTAGCTATTCGTTTGATGAGAAATGGAATGAATGTATTTGTGAATTGGTAGTTATTTGTTTGCAGGTTTATTATGGTTAGGGGCGAAAATGTAAAGGATGTAAAAAACAAAATAAAAAGCATACACCGACGACAATTATCATCTCTAAAATAACTTTAGCGACGACAATTGTGGGTGATTGCCAAATATTATTAGCGATAATATTTGTAGTTGCAAATAAGTTATAGCAACGATATATGTCATCAGTACTAGGCTATAGTAATGATAAAACAATTTTGCCTTTTTAGCGATGATATATGTCATCGCAAATATCTATAGCGACGATAAATGTCGTCGCTATATTTTAGACAATTTTGAAATATTTTAAATTCTATTCCTATCATCACTAATTAAAAGTCGTCCTAAACTAGGGAGGACATTTGTATTTTAGTGACGATATATGTTGTCGCAACTTGTTATAGCGACGATAAATGTCGTCGCTTTATTTTAGACAATTTTGAAATATTTTATATTCTATTCCTAACTAGCGACGACAAAGTCATCGCTAATTTTAGCAATGACAAAATGCCATTGTTAAATATCTTTAGCTACAACTTATTAGCGACGACATTTGGGGACGACAATGTCATCTCTAAATAACATTAGAAATGACTTTTGTAGTTTTAGCGACGACAAATGTCGTCTCTAAATCGTCTTCCTCTTGTAGTGGCAGCTTTACTCAAGAAAGACCTCAATTCTACAATAGTGAGATAGCCATCACCAGCTTTTGCCAATACTTTGGAGAAAACACAAGTTTATAGCCATAGATCTTAGTAATTGTAAAGGCTTCATCACATATTTAGCCTTTGAAAGTGGAACTCCTGCAACGAAGTACTCATGATCTTACCCACAAATCTCTACCAGATTCTAGTTTAGCATAAAATAATCAAGATAACCTAAATGCTTGAAGTAGAAACAAGTAGCCAATGCACAAAAGCTTTGGTATATTATAGAGCTAAAGAAGAGGATGGGGCTTAAATGGAAGACTGCCAGACAATAAGTCCAAAAGACCTAGTAGCGATAGATACTAGTCATAATCACTTATGACAGTAAAACCTAGATGTAGCAAGAAGGAACCAACACTACAACAAATTCGAGATGATACAACCTTTATTTAACGTCCGTTTCTCAAAAACCGTTGTGATAAGGAAAAAAAAGACGACGAGTTATGCCCGTGAAAACAAAAACCATCATGGTATTGGCGAGAGCTACCACGACGGTTTTTTACAAAACCGTCGTGTAAGATTAAACCTTTCACGATAGTTTTTATAGAAACCTTCGTAGAAGGTATATTTAGTAGCCTCTATTTTACGACGGTTTTTATAAAAAACCGTCATAGAAGGTATGCATGTTTGAAATTTTTAAATTTAACCTTTAAGTTCGGCATGAATAAAATTTTAATCTTTCATGACGGTTTTTATAAAAACCATCGTGGAAGGTTTGGATATTTGAAATTTTTAGTATCTTGCTCAATTTAACATTTCACGATAGTTTTTATAAAAACCATCGTAGAAGGTTTTGTATATTTGAAATTTTTAGTAGCCCGCCAAAATTTAATATTTCACGAATGTTAAATTTGGGTGGGAAACTAAAAATTTCAAACCTTAGGGCTTTCCATGACGATTTTTGTAAAAACTATCATGGAAGGCCTTCCACAATGGTTTTTACTAAAAACCATCGTAAAAGGTGCAAGGCCTTCCACTATGGTTTTTGTAAAAACCTCGTGGAAGGCCTTCTATGACGGTTTTTACTAAAAACCGTCGTGAAAGGTACTGAGGCTTCCACGTAGTGAAATGTTCCACGTGTTTGAAATTTTTAGTAGTCGTCAAAATTTAATCTTTCATGAAGGTTAAATTTAGGTAGGATACTAAAAATTTCAAACCTCAGGACCTTTCACAACGGTTTTTATAAAAACCATCGTGAAAAGTCTGAGGTTTGAAATTTTTAGTATCTTGTCCAATTTAACCTTTCACGACGGTTTTTATAAAAACTATCGTGGAAGGTTTTGCATATTTAAAATTTTTAATAGCCGCCAAAAATTAATCTTTCACAAAGGTTAAATTTGGGCGGGATACTAAAAATTTCAAGCCTTAGGACCTTACACGACAATTTTTATAAAAACTGACGTGAAAGGTACCGAGGCTTCCATGACGGTTTTTAGTAAAAACTGTTGTGAAATGTCCCACATGTTTGAAATTTTTAGTATCCCTTTAAAATTTAATCCCATGCCAATGACATGGCTTTCCCTATTTATTCAAAATTTCTCTAACTCAAACCTACTAACTCTCAAACCCCTTTCTCTCTCTAACTCCTCTCCCCACGACTTAGCCACCGACGAACCCAACCCCCACGGCATTCCACCGACTTTAACATTCCTCTATCACTCTCTCCATGACCCACCTAACGAACCCGATGCCATTCACCACCGTTCATCCTCATCCGTTGACATTCTACCGACTCCACCATCGTTCGACTCGTCCTTTGTCGTTCCATCGACTCCATCGCCGTTGGTAAATTTTAAACCATTACTTTTAGTTTTAGTGTTATTGTTAGTTCTAAGCTTAGCATTATTTGGTTATTTTAGTGTTATTTACCTTTAGTTTTAGTTTTAATATTAGTTATATTAATTTGGTTTTTGCCATTTAGTATGTGTTACTTGTATTTGGTGTTTGAAAGAACTTTAAACAACATTTAGCATTTTGGTATGAGAATAGGTTACTTTTTATGTGTTAGTGATGCCTAAGTATTATTGTGATACCCACCACATGTTTGGAGATTTTTAGAGATTTTTTTTTAGGGGAATACAAATTTTTCAGGACGTTTTTTTAAAAAACCATCGTTTGGCATTCCACGACAGTTTCTTAAAAAATCGTAGTGGAATCAAAGGCTTCCACGACGGTTTTCTTTGATTCCATGACGATTTTTTGAGAAACCGTCGCGGAATCCTTAGTATTCCACGACGGTTTTTTAGAAAACCATCGTGGAATGTCAATTTTCCACAACGGTTTTTCAAAAAACCGTTGTGAAAAATTACTACATTACAACCCCTTCCCCCGTCAATTTTAATATTACATGACAATAAAAAACCGTTGTGAAAACTCCATGTCGTATCACTGCTGAAGTTTTCACGATGGTTTTTTAACCATCGTAAAATTTTTGTACGACAGTTATAAACCATCGTGGAATCCACAATTTGTAGTAGTGCAAGTCCAACAAAGGATAAGGCTTTCTAAAGATTCCTATTATCCGTTTGATTCAGTCTGTGATGTAAGTTTTAAGCTTTAATAAAGTTGGATGTGATGATTCATTGGATGTGATGATTCACCCAAAGGCAGTCGTCCATGTACTGTATCCAACAAAAAAAGTGAAGAATTTCTACATGCTGTTAGAGTGGGAATCTAAAAAAAAGAAGACCATGTGTCTTATCCATTGTAAAATTATGTTTCAATTCCAGCAATCAAGTTCGCTCTTGAGTCTATATATAGGAGAAGCTTTTTATTTTTTGGCAATCGACAAGAGCATCCCAAAAAAACAAGTGAAAAAAAAACAAAAAAGAGAAAATAGTAGCAGTATTGCCAACAACAAAAATTGTTATCTTAAAGCTTAGTAGTCAAGCAAAACCAAGAGTCTGTAATATATTATAAGTATGTTTTAAAAAATTTCAAGTTCTCAAAAGTTGTCTCTATTTCTTTATTTAGTTCCTTTATCTCTTTACACTTTCTTTCTACACTAAAACAGTAAGACTCATGCAGGAAGAGTAGTAACATCCTTTATAGGTTTAAAGCTAAAAGCTATACTATAAGTTTGAAAAGTGAGTACCATTTTGGAGTACCATTTAGGGATAATGAAGCCGTTTAGGGAAACAAGGGAAAATAAGAACCAATGGTTTAGTAAAGCTTAACCCCTATAATAATTTAAGTGCAATCTGAGAAAAAGAAAAGAGATAATAGTAGAATATGAAAACAAATAGAACAATGAGTAGTGAACACTATTGGGGTTATGCTCGGCTACCTTTCTCGAGGAGCTCATCTCGGCTTGCTGGCTATCGTTGTCCGAACATAATCATTATGGGAGTTCAAACAACTCCCTACTGGTTGGTGCACTTTTCCTAAGGTGGTCCTAAGGCCTCCTTTGACCACCACATAAGGTGTTGGTCTCCTTGAGAAGAATGTGTGAACAGATTGGACTAAAATGACTCGAAACCGAGTAATAAACCATTCAAAAGGCCACCACATGGCTTCATTATGACCTCTTAGATGAGGGGATACCTTTCATCTGAGATCATGACACATGTCACCTACCAGCCTGACATCACTGTACGGTGCGCTCGGGTCATAGGCAGACTCGCCTTATACTCGGCTCATATGAGGCACTATAAAATAAGAGCATTGTCTCCACCTTTAAAGTAAGTGGACTCTATCAAACCTGCCCTTAGCCTCTCTCTCGGTAGAGCAGGCACCTAATTTGAGTGTCAAAGAACCCTTGATTGGTACCATACTGGTGTCCCTTTTGACCTCCGAGGCACTCCCCCCTTTTGTAGGTTAGTTTAGAAGCTAGGATAGGCAGGGCAAGTAGTCCAACCGCCAAGCGTAGGTGCTAGAAGGAAGGGCATTATGCATTTATAGCATTTTCATAAACATGTTGGCAAAAGGACAAACTCAAAGTGACTCTACCCAACAGGAGGGATCGGGGGACGTCCAAACCCTGTGGCAGAACATGCGTAGATTGGTCCTGCTTAAGAGGACATGTTAGTGCAAGAGGAGCAACTCCAGCCGCCAAAGACCTAATGTGAGTGCTTACTATGGTAGTGTGCCTCTTGACAGAATAAATGGTAGAGCAGCACACACGACAACAATCGCCCCCGGTGCTCTTTCTGCTAAATCAAGAAGACTGGGCAAGTGGTCAAGCTGGGCCGAGGGATGAATCTCAAAGTGAAGAAGACTTCAAGCATGTTAGGACCCGAGCATCAGAGAATGCCTCCTAAGTAACCACATCGTCCATAGTGGTTGGCTCAGCGCTTAGGGTGGATGCGACTGTTCCTCGCAAGGTTCCCAAGCTCAGGCACTAAAGTGTTCGCTTCGCTAGAGATGGATTAACACCTTAGAACAATGACTAGGCAGAAGGTGGAGTTCTGTACCGAGTAGAATTGCCCGAAGATACCAATAGCCTACGGCTACGTGACTTGCATTAGCAAATAACTGGATCAAGAACAGCCGATAAGGGGCCGACGAGGTTGGCATGACTGATCCGTCGTTCACCAAGGCAATCATGAGGGCTCTTATGCCAAACAAGTTTAAGGTGCCTCAAATAAAAGTGTATGATGGGACTACCGATGCCGACGAGCTCCTAAAACTCTACAATGGCCAACGATGCTTTAAAATGCCAATGATACGACAATGTGAAAGGCTTTTGCTTTAACACCAGCTGGCCCTACTTGATAGTGGTTCATGCGCATCGAGCCGGGCATAATGAAATCTTTTCTACAGCTCTCCAAAACATTTTCAAAAGCCTTTGTCCCATCGATGTTGAGGAAGTAGGAGGTTATGCACCTCTATGCGATTAAACAAGGCGAGGGAGAGGTGAGAGACTACATAAATCACTTTTCCTGAGCAGCTTTGGAGGTAAGGCATATGGAGGATGAAACCCTCAAACACACCTTCTGAGTGGGACTATAAGATAGAGGCCTACTCCGGTCGCTTGCTCTAGAACAGCCAAGTAACTTCTCCCAAATGCTCGCTTTTGCCTAGAAGCATGTGGATGCTTTAAATTATATGAAAATCATTGGGAGGGAGAAGGAAGCAAAAAAGGAAAAAAGAACAAGAAGGATGCACCCAAGCAGGATTAATCTAACTAGAGCAAGAGACAAAAAACTCACAAGTTGATAAACCAAAGGTTCTCACCAGGAAGTTTCAAAACTATATGCCCTTGGTAGCTACCATAGATGAGGTACTAATCCAAGTGAGCAATCATAACTTATTAGTGGACCCGTTGCCTCTAAAAGGAAACCAAGCAAAAGAGATCTGAACAAGTATTGCAGCTTCTATAGCAATGTCAAACACACTACCCGAGACTGCATCCAATTGAAAGACCAAGTCGAGAAACTCGTCCGAGATGGGCACTTAGGAAGTTGATAGAATGGGTTTTAACCCCCAAAAATAATGGAGGAGAAGCGATCAGTTCATCAGGGAAAGCCACAAAAGGATATTGAACACTAACGATATAAATGCCCTGATCTGCTGAACATCATCCATACGATCTTTGGTGGGCCAACTGTCAGGGATACCTTTAGTGGTCGGTAGGCATACACCCGGAAGGCCCAGCTAGTCAAGTAATGTAACTTGATGAATATGTCTAAGCACATCAAGAAGATGTGTAGGTAGGAAGACGTTGCCATTACTTTCACTGAGGAGGAGGCAGACAAACTTATCTAGCTGTATAACGATGCCCTAATGTGCAAACTTTAGATTGCAAACAATGTGATCTGATGGGTGTTGATCAACAATGGTAGCTTGGTGGACATCCTATTCAAATAGGCTTTTGACACAACGAAGATTAGCAATGTGGTGCTGTCGGGTGTAGACCCCCTTATATGGTTTCTCAAGAGAGTAGTGGGGAAGATTTGTTTGCCTATCACCTTTGGTGTAGACCATGCTCGAACCACTTGGTTGGATTTCTAATGGTAGATAAGTCATCCCAACACAACATCATCATTAGGAGACCAACCTGTGACGCTCTAAAAGTTGTGATATCCACCTATCATCCAGTCATGATGTTTCCCATCGAAAATGGAGTCAACGTGGTGAGGTCAAAGTAAAAGGACTCTAAGGAGTGTTATGTTAAGGCAATAAAGGCAGCAACATCTCAGAAGGTGAATGTCTCGACCATTTTCAAAGTAAACGACATGGAATTCCATGCCGATGATGGAACGGAGATGTTGTTTGACATAGACCCAAGACTACTTGAGGAAGAGGTTCGAGCATCGCTAGAGGAAGACCTCATCCCTTTCCACCTAGATCCTATGCATCCCAACCAAATGGTTATGCTCAGGTCTCAATTGAAGCCTAAGATTAGAGCAATCCAAGACAAATTTCTAGCTAAATATTGGGATGTCTTTGCCTAGTTACATAAGGACATGCTTGGGATCGACCCGAGCATCATCTGCCAAAATATGAATGTCAATTGAAGGCACAAGCCTACCATTAAAAAGAAGAGAGCTTTTAACTTGGAGAGGCATGTTTCTATAAACGAAGAGGTCCAGAAGTTGCTCGAGGCCGAAGTTATTTAAGAAATCACTTTTCCTAAGTGGTTGGCAAACGTGGACCTAGTCAAGAAGGCCAATGGAAAGCAGCGAATCTTTTTTGACTCTACAGACTTAAAATAAAGCTCATCCAAAGGACTACTTTCCCCTAACTTGGATAGACTAATTGGTGGATGCAACTACTAGACATGAATTGCTGAGTTTTATGGATGCATATTCTAGGTACATCCAGGTCAGAATGGCCGAGGAGGACTAGATTAAGACCACTTTCACTACCAACCAAGGAATGTTTTGTTATGTTATTTGCCATTCTAGCTAAAGAATGTTGTAGCTACATATCAACTCATGGTAAACAAAACGTTTGCTCAACAGATCGGGAAAATTATGGAGGTATACATTGATGATATGCTCATGAAGTCGGTCCTAGTAACCGATCACATTATCGACCTCTGAGATAGGTTCAACGTCTTCTATAAGTATAAGTTATAGCTCAACCCAGCCAAGTATGCATTTCGAGTGGAATCTAGGAAGTTCCACGGATTCATGGTTAATCACCATACGATCGAAATCAACCATGCTAAAGCCCAATCAATAGTAGACATGCGTTCACCCCTCACCGTCAAGGAAGTCTAAAAGCTCATCGGGATGATCGCTGCCCTATCAATATTTGTCTCATAGTTTATTGACAATTGCCATCCTTTTTTCTAAGCACTTAAAGGAGGTTTAAGTAGAGCAGAGAATATGAGGAAGCGTTTCAAAGCCTTCAAAGGTACCTAGCAATAGCTCTGCTCTTATCCAAACCCCTACTGAGAGGAATACTTTATGCCTATTGATGATCTTCGTGAAGGCAATCAACTTAGTCCTGATCCAAGAGGAAGAAAAGATTTAGAAGCCTATCCATTATACTAACAAAGCCTATTAAGGAGCTAAAGAGAAGTGCCTACCATTGGAAAGGTTAGCCTTCGCCCTTATCACCTCTCCCTGGAAGCTTTGGCTGTATTTCAAGGGCACATGATCTGAGTCCTGACCAAGTACCCCTTGCACCAAGTCCTCCAAAACCCAAAAATTTTTGGTCGAATGGCTAAGTGGTCGATCTAGCTTAGGGCATTTGAAATCCAGTTTAGGCCTTAAATAGCCATTAAGGTGTAAGCCTTTGCTGACTTTATAACCCAATTCACAGAAGCCAACCAAGCTACTCCCTTAATTGAAAAAGCTCTCATAGAAGAAGATCCTGCTCCTGCTAGCAGTAGTACTAGTTGGCATGAGCCAGGGAAACTATTCATGACGGATCCTCTAGTATAAATGAGTTAGGAACAGAGCTCGTCCTTGTCAGCCTGGATGATTATAGAATTAATCATTCTCTTCGGCTTGAATTCAAGACCTCCAACAACGAAGCTAAAAATTAGGCTCTGATAGTTGGCCTTGGGATTACGTGGGAGCTCGGGGAAGATTACATACATGTCGACAGCAATTCGATGCTCGTGGTTCAGTAGGTAGTTAGAGGATTCCAAGCCCAAGAAGAATGCATGTTGGAATATTTAAAGAAAGTCAGAGCCTTGCTCATCAATTCGAGAGCTTCTTGATTGTACTAATCCCCAGGGCTGGGAATACTAGGGCCAACATATTCGCTCTACTGGCTTTAGGCCTTAAAGATGACAACCTCATGTCAATCCCTATTGAGAGGCTAACCGAGGCGAGCATCCAAAGAACAAATTGTGTAAATAAAGTGTTCGATTAGACTGAAACCTTGATGGACCTAATCATCCAATACCTCACCATAGTTATATTGCCTGGTGATCAAAAGGAAGCCCGATGTCATAACAGCTAGTCCCAATATTTGATGATCGAGGGTAGACTATACTACAGTGGCTACATGATGCCTTATCAAAGATGCATCAAACCAACAGAAGCTAAGTACCTCATGGAGGAAATCCATGGCAGATTATGAGGTAACCACGTGGATGGATTGTCCTTGTCCCTTAAGTGCCTTCATTAGGGGTACTACTAGCCGACTATAAATCAAGATTGCAAAGATTTTGCCTGTAGGTACTTCCAATGCTAGCCATTTACTTGGGTGTTTGGACGTCATTCCGAGCCACTCAATTCATTTGTGTATGCTTGGCCATTTGCTAGATAGGCCACTGATCCCATAGGACCTCTTCCTGTGCATGATCATAGTTTAACTATTGCATCGTGGCCATTGATTACATCACAAAATAGGTAGAGGTTGAGCCCTATATTGAGATCACCGAGGCCAAATGCATGAAGTTTATTTGGAAGAATATAATCTATCAATACAATATCATACACACCATAGTCATCGATAACAAGATGTAATTTAAAGCAGCAAGCCTCCTAAGGATGTGTGAACAAGTCGGCGTCAAGAAAGTCTTCTATTTGCCCAGGTACCCATAGAGCAATGGATAGGTTGAGGCCGTTAACAAGACCATCAAGGACAATCTATAGACAAAATTGGAAGGCCTCAAGCGTGCTTGGATCGATGAGTTTCCAAAGGTCCTCTTAGCATACCAGACGACTGCTCAAACTGCCACAAGCAGGACCCCTTTCTGCTTGGTCTACAGTGTTGAAGTAGTAATCCCAGTTGAGGTTAGTTTGTAGAGCTATAGAGTGGAAAATTCTGATGAGCAAAAGAGAGTTGAGCATACCATGGCTGAGCTTGATTTGGTGGAAGAGAAGCGAGAGGCTGCCTACATCAAAACTGTTGCTCAGAAACAGGTTGTGGCTCGATATTATAATAAGTAAGTCCAACTAATAAGCTTAAAAGTTAGAGACCTAGTCTTGAAGAAAGTCCTTGTCCAATAGCTAGGGCTCGGATCTTTTAGACCCAAGTTGCATGGACCATTCAAGGTGGTCAACATTGTCCGGCCATGAACATACAAAATTGTTGATGTTGAAGGGAATGTGTTCACCCATCCATGGAACGTTGAGCACCTAAAGAGATTCTATTGTTGATTCAAGAACAAGAACCTTTTTTGATCTTTGGTTCTAATAGCTATTCTTTTTGTAAAGCCTTTATAAAGACCCATTGACCAAGGTGGTATTTGAAAAATGTACATCGAATAGGCATATCACTGATGAATGAATATATTTTAAGAATTCTCTCACCTAAAGATAAACAAATAGTTAATCGAGATAATGATATAAGCTAGAAGCTCGCACTTGGACCACTTTAACTCCCACTAACTAAGGGGTTAGTTAGCGCAAAAGCCCTACCAAAGGTGAACTTGGGATGCAAGTTTACCAATCTAATGAAAATACAGACTACCTGACTAGGGGCACCGAGTTCCAATTGACTCAGGGACAGAAACCTCGACCATAACTAGATTTATCAAATTCCTAAAAAATTTAACAAGTCTGGGGGGCTCAAGGGCATCATGAATACCCTAAACCCGAGCAGAATACGCATATTAAAAAATTAAATAAATAAATTTCTAACTACTTAATTTGGATAAATAAACACTTGAGGAATTAAAATATTATGATTGATTATTTGGGGAGATACAATAACCAGGCACTTCCCTTACCTGAAGCAAAGAAAACATCAAAAAAATAATAATAAAAAGCGAGAACAAAGTCCTTGGCATTGGGCTGAGTGTTGTCTTCGGCATCCTCGGCATAAAGGTTGACCACAGCTAGTTCATGTTCTACTCCTCCCCATCGTTGTCTCGCTCAATCTAGGTCGATAGATCCTCTTTATCCTTCTTTTCCTCCTTGGCATCTCCCCCCTCTTTAGAGTCGTCAACGAGAGACCAGTCAAAGGTGCCTGCCTCGAGATGATTTTTAAGGATATCTTCCTGTAAGTACTTCATCTTGAGGAAGTAGTTGTCGGAGAACTCTTTGGGGCCTTTGAAGTCCTCTATAACCTTGTGAGCCCTTTTAGCCAACCTTGTTGATAGCTCGTCTCCAAGGAACCATAGGTACTCTGTCCTTATGACCCATGCCATTTTTTACACCCCTAAACGATAAACCTGTGCCTTCTTGAATTCTTATCGAGCCTTGCTGATCTCCACTTTTGTAGCCTCGAGCTCTGCCTTGACCCAGGCTAACTCGTTAGCATTATCCTTCAGCTTGTCCTCCACCTCAAATCTTATTTAGGAGGCTTTGTTGGCTCTATCCATCTGAGCCTTGACCTATTGCTCGGCTTTGATGTCGGCAACCTTGAGTTCAACATAGGCCTATGATGTTCGGGGTTAGCAAGACTTCAAAATAATAACAATCACAAGAAAGGGAAGAAGAAGGTTTGGAATTTGAGACGGTACCCACTTGGATTAGATGTTGGAAAGGTGACTCAAAGCACTCTCGGTAAGGTTTGTGCTAGACATAGTTGAAGAATTCCTCCTGAAGAGTTAAGTCGTAGAAGTATTCCAGATGGATTAACACAAGGGATACCGAGTTGTCCTCAACCAATCAACTAGAGGAATCACTAGGGAAGGCAGGGGATGGGGTGAAGGCATACTTTGGCTTATCGACCCCCTCTAGTTGTAAAACTAGCCCAAGCTCTTACAAGCTCAGAGGGACAATGACCTCAACTTGCTCAGTCTAGACAGATCTCTTCCTTTTGCTTCCAACTTCTCTCTTACCCTTGCCTGGGTTCTAGAGCTCTACCATTCTTAAGAGCCTCTCCTCCCTAGACAGCTGATTGGAAGACATCTCTACCAAATAAAAAAAACAAGTCAGGATTATTTAGGAAAATTTAAATAAAAATAGTGGTCAGTCTTTGGGTCAAACCTCTGATCCAAAGGGGCCTTGGTAGGTAAATCTATCTAATAACGTCCCCGAGGTCCTCACTAGAGATGGGTGGCCCCAGATCGAGGGTGCCATCATAAGAGTCCTCAAGACTAGATGCAGATGGCACCCCTACCTACTAGCCGGGTTAGGAGGAACTTGACCTTGGGCTATCAGCGATCCCTCGTTGAGTTACAGTCACTTGCTCGAATGGCCAAGCAAGAGGAACATAATCGTGTTTAAAGTTAGTTAAGTTAGAACTCCTAAAGAAGCCATAATTTGCCAAATTGGACTTGCTCAGCAAAAACAACTTTTGTTGAACAAGGTTAGGCTTCTTCATAAGGTCTTTTGTAGCCTATCTGATCTACCCAAACGTCCATGGCCTCTTTGACCATATGTGGCCCTACTTGAACGTTGTCGGTATAATCTAGTCGGCGGCACTCTTTCTCCTCTACTAGCATAAAACCACTTAAATTTCCATAGCTTGTCCAAGTTAGGGTTGTCGAGGATAAATTCCTTAAAGAAGCTGATGAAATAGTATCATCCAATTTGGTGTGGGAACTTCTTCATCTTGAACATTTGTTTGAAAGCATCCTATAGCATCTCGGAAGCATAGCTTTACCACCCAACTTGTCGTGGGAGCTTTTTCATCTTGAACGTTTACTTGAAAGCATCCCATGGCATCTCAAAAGCATAGTTGTACATCCACAACACATGATGAACATTGAACGATAGCAGTTTGGGTTCAGTTGAGTGGCACACATGTTTAAGCTATTGAGGGCTTGATGCATAAAATGAATCCTACTTTGAAGAACTCCATATACAATATAATGCACCCCTACAAAGGTTCATCAAAAAAGTCCCTAGGATTGGCCAAAACCAAGGTCACATAGTCGAGAATCTCGTACTCCTGACGGAGAGCATCCAGGCAGGCCTAGGACATGGCTAAGGTGTACAAGTTAACTAGGTATGCCCTGTTCGATACACACAATAGATCACGGTTCCTCGGACCTTTATTTCCAAAGGTAGGGATGCCTCTGCCTTATCTTAAGTGCTGTCTCCCTCCACCGCTTGATGCCTCTCCTTAGCATCATTAACTTCCTCGATGTTAACTTCGTCGATGACTTGGCCCCCCTCCTTATTGCGCTGCTTCAATGAGCTTGGCCCACTAGCAATGGCCACTAAGTGGGCCCACTCTTATTTGGTCACCTGAGATGTGCTTGCAATGGCCACTACGATGTAAAGGTCTTCACCTTTGCATGGTCTTGTTGGGACTGTCCCTTCCAAAAGATCCAAAAACTCTTGCTCGGGAGTGGTTTCATGTCCCAAGCTCAAAATTTGGGCCAATCAAGCAGCCCTTTCTTGCTCGGTCCTTCTCCTAATGCTCCCCTTCCTCTCCATAGAGCTCGAGTGATCGAAGTTGGTACTCTCATCTGACTAGGAGACGTTAACTGATTGGTTCTAAGAATCACTCAAATCACTCATCTTTTGTTTGGAAATTACCTTTTCTAGTTGGAAGTAAGGTTCTTGGACGATGGCTAAATAGTCTACAAGTTTAATCCTTCTTAGAAATAAACACAATCTCAAAGAAATTTGTAAGCAAAGTAAGTGGAGTGGGAGGGGGGCTCCCTCCTATTTATAATCAAGGACAGACACGGAATACAAAGAGGTGTAATAATTACACCCATCGAGAAGTGTTCGAGTCTAAAAGTATAAGTCGGATATAACCACAAGTATAAGGTCGTCCAAGTAATAATACTTGGTGAGTCCAATGTCGATACCACAGTGAAAAGGTATTGTAAACATCCAATATATCAATTATATTATTTTTAGCTAAAAATTTTGAGGATAAAAGTTAATTATTTACAATTTATTTACAATATTTACACATTTTTTACTTTTTCAATTTTTAGACTTTTTTTTTTAATTTTTGGATTTTCAACAATAAGGAATATGACTTACATTAGAATGGTAAATGGAGCTTTAATAAGTGCAAATTAAATAGAAAGAAACAAAAATTTTAACTAATGTTGTGGATTAAAGGTTCAATTTTGGCACTTAACTTAAATATGTTTTAGTTTTTGTAAAATTATTTATTAAAAAGGTTTAAGTATGCAATATGCCATCATTTGTCTACAATAAATCAAGAGTTATCAAGCATTTAATGTGCCAATTCATGTTATAATGCATTAAAAACTCATTTTTAAGAAATATGTATGATTTTAAAATTACCAACAAAATTACAATTAAGAATTTACCATTCCATTTCCTATTTATGAATAATCAAAGTGTTTCTAATCATTATCCGTGCCAACCTATGTCTATGATAAATCAAAACTTTATTTTGCAAGAGTTTTAGCTAAATTAACAAGAAACTTATAAGCTCTAAGAATAATTTTAACATTACAACAACTTAGAAAACATTGAAAAACTAAAAATATTTACTTAATTTTTGCCAGAATTTCCTTTTCTCTCTTCAACAAAAAGGAAATTTAGAAGGACATGTTGAAGATAGAAATATACATATTTTTACTAAGCATAACTATTTTACAACAAAAACTAAGAATATTTTACATAAGACATAAAGCTAGAAATTAAGAAAAACTAAAACTAATTAGGACTACATTGTATCCAAGGAAAGGAATTTCTCACAAGGAGAAGGAATGAGGAATACATGCCATAGAGGGGGGTATTTATAGGTGGAGAAAATTACTATTTACATATTTTTCATTTATTTTTTATTATTTTTATTGTTTTATTAAGATATTTTTAGGTTGAAAATGAGTAAGATGCAAATTTGGGAATTTTTGAATATTTTTTGTCACCCCTTCATTCTTGAATCAGATTAAAATATGATTTTTTTCTATTTTCTTTTTTTCCTCTTAGATGAATCTAGAGAGTATGTTGAATTTATCTTATAATCTTGTGTGACGCCTGTACAGGGTGGATGAAGACTGACTATAGATCACGCTAACGCTGGCTAGAGTTGTGGCTGAGATCGTGCTCTGGAGCTTGGACCAAGTTGTTTAGTACTGGCCATTGGATGGTTCACGATATGACAATCTGATGGGTAAGAAGACGCGCACAATAAGCACTACAAGAGAGGATTCCGTGATGGGGGAGGCGTGTACATGGACAGACAGGATAAGCTGGGCGGTGCCAATCGTATGGCTATGAGTGCGCAATCTGTCCTCTTTTATTTTTATTTTTTTTTTTATTTCTTGAGCATTTGAAGTTCGTTTTCACCCGTTTTCACATCGTTTTTCTCCATTTTTCTTGCAAATTTCAAATTTAAAATAAAATAAACAAATTGAAATTAATTATTTTACAAACTTAATGTTAAAAATATTTAAAAATATTTATTTTGCAATAAAACAAACAAAATTACTAAAAATAGATCAAAACTTCTAAAATTTAAAAAATCTAAACAGATATACTATTTAAGGCTCCAGAATATTTTTACAAATTACTATAAATATAATAAAACATATTTATAGATTCAAAACTTATTATTATACATTGTAAGACTCAAAATAAAATCATCACCCATTGTTTTTACGGTTTTGATTGTTTACAAACTAATTAATTATAAAACACATAAAGATGATTCTAAAAATTACTAAAAATATTATTGAACATAAAAACACATTGAAAGCATATTTTTAAACATATTTTCAAGTAAATACATTAAAATACTAATTATCACACAAGTGCTAAATGCAAATGCAAAATCATGATATTTAACCATAAGAAATGTGCATTATCACAGTCTCATCATGAAGACAACCAATAGTAAGCTGACACGTGTTGACTGAGTTTGGCGATCAAAGCGTTACCAATAATGGATCACATTAAGAAACCTTTGGGACTCCATAATCTCGAGAACATCCATCCGAGGATCGTACCAACCAGCCGACCAACAATGCTCGAGTGGAGTACAACATGGCCGAGGACCGACCAAGTTGGAAGAGCTCATCTCGATTTGTTGGCCACCCTTGCTTGGACAAAGTCATTACGAGAGTCCAAACAACTCCCCATTAATTGACGCACTTTTTTCGAGAAGGTCCCAAGGCCTCCTTTGACCACCATAGGAGGTGCTAGTCTCCTTGGGAAGAACGTGTGATCGGCTTAGACTGATTGACTTGAAGCTCGGTAATAAAGTATTCACAAGGCTACCACATGGCTTCATTATGACCCTTAGATGAAGGGTCACTCTTCATCTAAGATCATGATATGTGTCATCTATAACTTTAATCATTGTACGATGTGTCGGGCCACAAGACGGACCTGCCTTACTCCTAGTCCATATGAGACATATAAATAAAAGCATTAACTCCACCCTCAAAAGTAAGTAGACTCTCTCATTCGTGCCCCTAGCCTCTCTTTCAGTTGAACAATTATCTGACCTAAGCAAAGAACTCTTGGCTAGCACCACACCGGTGTGCCTTCTGACCTCTGAGGCGTTACCTCCTCTTGCAAGTTCAACCAAGAAGCTAGGACGGGTAGGGCAGGTAGTCCGACTACCATGCGCAGCCGCACGTGGTGTTGATCAGGAGTGAAGCATCAACAAACACTATTTAAACATGAACTCTTTTATATCAAAAAGAAAATATGACAGTAAATTTTGATTTTGGAGTTAAAGACTGAGAAAGAAGAATACCATACATTCATCAATTATTAATAGTTTTAGCAATCATTCATAAACAACCAGACACAGAATTAAGAATTGATCTAAATCCAGAAAATGCAAATGCAATTCTAGAAAACATTAAGAAATTTAAAGAAAGACAACACAATATACTAGAAAAATAACGGAAGAAGTGAAACTATGTCGTCTATAGAAAATTCTACAAAAATCTAAGTATCATAGATTTAGGTAACAAACAAATAATTGAAAAACTAAAGGAAAATCTAGAAGATCCATTACAAGCTCAAGAAGAAAACTACTAACAAAATCATGAAGAACTAGGATTAGAATTTGTAGATCCTATAGAACTAGATAATACCAGAAGGATAATAAATAACTTAGTAAATACTTTAAATCCAATTATTAGGGAAAATAATTTTAGTAGCCAATGGATTTTAGCACTAGAACAAATGTTATTAGAGAAGAATAAAAGTATGCAGAAGAATTATTAGATAAAATACAAAGACTAAGAAATGAAATGCATGAAATAATAACTCAGATGAATGAAGCTCAAAATAATCAGCAATAATCTAGATGGACCAGATACAATCTATTAAAAATAGAAAAAGATAAACTCTTAGAAATGAAAAGAGATTTAGATACTAGAATTAATTAGGGATATAGAATAAAAGAAAGAAATGAAAGGGCTGAAAGCCCTTATTAGAGTAGCAATTTCAATGAATTTGAAGATAATAGTTTTCATGAATAAAAACAAATATTAAAAATGAATTGAAGTACAAAATAGAAGTACTTATAGAACAACTAAGATATGTAAATGAATTATAAGAAAGAATAAATTATCTAGAAATCGAGATGGAAAGAATAAAAGAACAAATTAAACATTTTAGAACAAAATGGATTAGATTTAGCTTACATCAAATAGAAAGAGATAGGCTATGTGAAATTAAAAAAGAAATTATGACAAGAATAGAAAGGCAATTATGATTATAGAGACATATATGCAAGAAGGATTTCTTTTAGCATATATAAAGATAGAGAACCAGAGTAGATATATTGTTAGAGTCTGATCTAAGGTACAAGCGATAAAGAAATGCAGCCTAAATCTCTAGAGTGTAGGTATATTAAATTAGATTCATATCTTTAAAAAAAGTACGCCCTTGGGTTTCTAATTCGTAATTTAAAAGCATGCCTAATCCAAAATTATAAAGTTTCAATTTTGATTACAAAGATGTGAAACATTGTCAAGTAACTCGATAGATTACCTAAATCGACCAACGGGTTACTGACTATTGAATTAGTAGAAGTCTTTGTAATCTACCGGTTCTTCGAATGTCACCCACCAGTTGATCAACACTTTTCAAACAACTGTAACCTAAGCTGATTGACAGGGAGTTAAATTTGAATTTTTGGCTTTTTTTTGTATGTAACGGGTTTTGATTTCTAAAATTGCTAAGCATCAATCACAAAAGATTTAAAATTCCATCATTTCATCTCTGCTATTCTTTAGCTAAAATAGCATTCATTTTTATTAACAAAATATAGAAAAATATTGATTACACATTCTTTGAGCGAGACTTGAAGCTAACATTTATTGGTTTCATATCTCTCCTCGCTGCCAAATTGTATTCAATAAAACCTAAAAGAGATACTTGAGTGATAAAAAAAAAAAAAAAACATTCACATCTAAAAGAAACATTATAAGTTACCGATCAACTTGTAATTTTGTATAAAATGGAAAACCAATATTTAAAGTTGGTAGTTATAAAAGGTGTGGTGATTGTTGGATAGAAAATCTAACGGATTGCATTAGACACATCATATTGAAAAGACGATCAATATAATTGAAATAGTCATGTAGCGGTTTACTTGGCAACAATTGAAAACTGCAGCAATTTTATTTTTTTATTTGATGAATTTGGAAGTCATTTTGCAATATTAATCTTGTTGAGTATTTTTTCTCAAAGGGAGAGTATTTATTTTTCCTGTTATTTGTATTAATAGTGTGATTGGTGAAAGACAATAGGCTCCTCTCAAAAGTTCCATGTATCCTCATTATAGGAAAATTATAGCTCATAGTCTAGTTTTAAATTTTTATAGAAGTGAATGTCATATTTATTGCTGTTGCTAATTTCCTTTTTTTAAGATTAATTTTATTTTTGGCCCCTGAACTATTTGTCCTTAAAGTTTAAAACACAACAAATTATACCCTTGAACTATTCAACTTGCCCCATTTTGCCCTTGTATTACTAAATCTATTAAATATTAATAGAATTGAGTTAATAATTTCATTTTTGGCCTCTAAACTATGCAATTTACCCTATTTCGGACCTTGAACTATAACAAATTATACCCCTAAATTATCAAACTTGTCTCATTTTGGCTCTTTTGTTATTAAATTTGTTAAAAATGAATGGAATAAATCACATATGTATGGACCAGATAAATTAATTATAAGTTGATCGTCGAGATTAAATCTTTTCTAATTAAATTTCATGCCACTCATACCTATAAATAGGGGGTTCCATGGTCAAATATATAATTTTATTGACTTATAATTAATAAGAGTTTTGAAGTTTTTCTAGTTATTATTAAGTCTAATTAAGTGAAGTATTCATTATTATGTCATTTTATAACTTTAACCCCCAAAAATTAGTCATAAAAAATGACAAGTAGGTTATACTGTAGATTTTATGTGTTATTTTTTTTACTTTATAGACGTACCTATATATTCAAGTGCTTTTTACCATATTTGTTTACATTTTTTTTCATTTCAATTCATAATAATACAAACCCAACATAAGTCACATGATGAAGAAAATTTGATGAAACTTCTTGCAAAAAAAAAAAAGAACCAAAACTTATAAAAAGAAGAAAAAAATAGTAAAGCTTATATAATGTAAAAACAAAAGTTAAAGATTTTTCTTTCAAAATGCATGTTGAATATATAAATAGATCCAAAAGGTCAAAATAGTTATTTGCTTAAATTTGTCAATATTTAACAGATTTAGTAACGTAAAGGCTAAAATGGAACACGTTTTATAATTCAGGGATATGATTTGTTATAATTTAAAATATGCAAAAATGAGATACGTTGGCATAGCTCAAGCATTAAAAGTGAAATTACTCATTCAATTCTATTAATTTTTAATAGATTTAATATGGAAGGGTCGACATAGTATAAGTTGAATAGTTTAAGGGTGTGATTAGTTATATTTTAAAGTTCATAAATTAAAGTGTGACAAATTGTATAGCTCAAAGTTGAATGAAATTAACCTTTATTTTCATTCCCTCTAAAATATATTTTTTATCTCTTCTTGCGTATCACATCACGCAGTGCAATTTAAAGCCCAATTATTGTTCGGAAATCTTAGCCCAACAGATCTGGAAATATTACTCCACAATTTCACTTGAAATGGACTTCGGCTTACGGAAGGAAAGGAGAGAAAAAAAAGAGGGAAGAAAATAAATGAAAAAGAAAAGGAGGTTCAACGCTGGAGTCTTCAACAACTCTTAGCCGAATACGACGACTCAACTGTGTGAAAGAGATAAATATGGAATAGTAGTTCAAATCAATAGTTTACACCGTAAGCAGTGTAAAGCTCTTATATGTTATAGTAGAAAGATATAATATAAAGCTCTCACATGCTTCAGTTTTCAAATTTAAATTGATGGTTTAAGCTATTCTTTCAAACAACCTAAGAATAATGAAAACTAGAGAATTTTTGAATAGAATAGTAAAAAGTATCTTTTACCACATGAATGGGAGATCCATTCTGTTATTGTTAATTTTAATTTAACCAATAATGTATTTTTTTTATATTCTACCAAGAATCATCTTCGAAAAAGAAAAAAAAAAAACATATTCTTAATATGTTGATTGTGGGCACATCATTACAGGCACGTTAAATGCAAAGTTCCACTTAAACAGGGCACGAAATTGCAGACTAACGGCTCACAAAATTTTCTCCGAAATTCAATTTTTAGAGCAATGGACAAACATCTCGAAGCAAGCAAGCAAACAAAAAAAAAAAAAAATGAAGAAGAATAAAAAAGACCTAGGTGTGAACCGAAGCAATCCCATGATTTCCTCATTCTCACAACAAAGCAAAATGCATCCTCCCATCAGTTCTGTTCTTTTTCCTTGAAATGTTTCCAAGAAACTGCCGCCTGTAATCACGTAGCTCCACGTAAGGATAACGTCGTGGAAATTGACCTCGTCAGACTAGGTAAGACGACATTAAGTCGTCCAAAGAACGGCACTTTAGAGATGTGATGAATCAAATGCAAACGAAAAAAAGGTCAAAAGAAAACACACGGACAAATTAAAAGTTCGATCGTTATTATGAGAATAGACAAAAGGTAAACGGCCGGTTCAGTACTGGCTTTTGTCCATTAGTCCAAGTGTCGGTTACGCGGCGTCGTGCACGTGGCGCTACGTGGGTGGGTGGATGGATATCAAAGTTTTAACATGTGTATTTAATTTTTTTTTTTTGTGAATTCGCATGTCCTGTATAATATGGGGAGCCGTGACAGTGTGTGTGTCTATATATATTATTGTCTGACAATAAAAGCTGCTTTGATCTATTGTTGTAATTGAAGACGTGGCAAGAGAGCAACGGCTGAGTGCTTGGCGGTAGTTGTTGGCCGTTCGAATGTTTCCGTTTGTCGTTTTCTTTCTTTCTTTCTTTCTTTCTTTCTTTTTTGTGGGAAATTCTTCTTACGTTTCCGTTTGTCTTTTTCATTCCCAAAAGTTAATGTCGGATTCATCTTCTCATGTTTCTAACTTTCTAACTTTACGTCAACGTGATTTGCATTCTTCACTTTTCACTCTTTTCATTTTGCTATTCTGAATCATGAAAGGCCT
This sequence comes from Artocarpus hirsutus, assembly GCA_946598075.1. Classification (NCBI taxonomy): domain Eukaryota; kingdom Viridiplantae; phylum Streptophyta; class Magnoliopsida; order Rosales; family Moraceae; genus Artocarpus; species Artocarpus hirsutus. The sequence goes on along the minus strand of CAMOHE010051765.1, from coordinate 36,885 downwards.
TGGTCGGCTAGAGATAATTCTCTTTCTCTTGTAAATTTGCTCCATATACCAACAAAGACACGTATCCTCCTCTACGATCTAAATAATATATCGGCATGTGATTTGGATCTAAAGTTGTTTGACGGACTAATCAAAACATTCCCATTTCATTAATAGTACAGGATAAAGTTTTAACGGCTTAAATTTTTATAAAATCATTATAATCTGAGAGTCAAAAACTATACCACCACCAACGAGAGTTTTTTTTTTTCTCATTCTCTGTCATAAATTTGTCTTCAATTTATTCTGGCTCAAGAACGGAACATATGAAAACAAAAATTCGTGATCACTTTATATTTTGATGAATTACCCACGTACCTTTTTCTAGATAATGTGATTAGCGACGCTTTTATGTTGTAAGAACCATATAGTACCTTTTACTTGAATGAAAGGAGTTTAAACTCATTATGTTTAACTCTTGATTATTTTTATTTTTTTACTTTTCACACATAGGGATGATGAAGATGACTTAAAGCTTGCCCTGGTCTGAAGGAAGAAGAAAATAGAGTCTGTAGAGAAGCAGATAGAAGGGGTAGCCTGAAGTCTTAAGTGATCAGCTCGGTGAAAACTCACCATGTAGTCCATGTTAGTTAGAGTAGAGGATCAAGACCTTAACTCTTTCAAAGAATGTAAATATGATTATATCGATCATAGCTATGTAGTAGGCCGATTGGGAATTCCAAAACGGTTTAAAACTGTCGTGAAAAAATTTCACGACGGTTAAAAAACTGTTGTAAAAACTTCAATCGTGGTACAAAAATTGAGTTTTATCGACAGTTTTTACTGTCATGGAATCTCAAAATAGATGGGTGTGGGAGGTTTTCTTGAAAAACCGTCATGAAAGAGTGAAGTTTCTTCAACTGTTTTTAAGTTTTCTTAAAACCCGTCGTGAAAACTTCACATTCAACAACAATTTTCTAGAAAACTGAAAACTGTCATGGAATTATACTCTACGTATGTTGATGCTTACCGTGTTCCAGCATCGTACCAACACCACGTGCGGCAGCGTACGGTGTTCAGCTCTTCCCCGTTCGCCTCTGTTTGGACTAGTCGACCTGCAACAAGAGGAAGGACGCCTCGAAGGCGACGTAAACAAGACAAGGGTTCTCTGATACTCAAGGCAGGGGGTGCTCGGCAGAGGTCAGAACAAGTTAGTTGGAAATGAGCTTGCTTGCCTTTAGAATGCAATAAATGCATCCTATTTATAGGTTACTGCTTGGACCAGGTGTTAGGTGGGTTTTGCCCATAACTCGAGTGTCACATCATGGTGTGTCAGATGGCAAACGACAAGTGTCGTATCCCTCCGCCGGTGGATGAGCTCGCATCTGACGATGAGTTATTTGCCATTTGTTGGCCAATGATAGCAAGTAGTAGCCTACTTCAGAATGATAATAGTTCGATCCAAGCTAATATTGAGTCCGAGGAGGCACCCAGGAGAGGTGCGGCCCAAAGGAGCCTTGAGAAGTACCTCGGACAATGTATCAAGCGTAATCGAGGTCAGTTATGAGCTCCATGTACCTTTGCCAAGCTTGGTGGCCGACCATCGGGAGTTTAGCTCCTCAGAGGTGGTGCTGAGCTCACCCTCAACAGTAGGCCCCCAGTTCACCTGGTCAGTGTCCGGTCGGGTGGACTATACCGAGCGGGTGAGGTCGGCTCGAGGAGGAACACCAAGAGGCGTCCCAAGACAACGGGAGATGAAGGGTCGCATGGATTGTCAGGGACACGCGTCGCTCTACAACTGACTGTGCCGCCTGTCAGGCGTAATGATCGCGCCTCTTTGTCTTCTATGCCCAGATTTTTTGCGTGAAATGGCTATAAATAGGCCTCATGTTTTCGTCCTTTGCACATGCGATTGAGGCGATACTTTGCTCTGAAATTTTGACTATCAAGCTATTAACTGTAACCTGAGAGCTTTCGGTTCCTGAGCACACTTTAGCCAAATAGGTAATTTTCAAAGAGCTCAAGAATGAGTGATTTGTTGGATTCTCAAATGTAAATATTTCCTAGTCGGAGAGCAGCTCCGAGACCACATCGCCTCGTGCAGACGTTAACACTGGGCGTGCACCGCCTAGACAGGAAGGCGCTGGGCAGCTTGCACAAATATTATGGCTCGACCTCCAGACTGTTCCCGAGTAGGAGTTCCTTAACTTGCTGGCTAGAGAACGCCCCATGAGGCCATGCAGGGGTGAGGACCCATACATCGAAACAGCAACCGTCGGCACCTCCTGAGTTACCGTGCAGGAGAGGGCCGAACTAGGCGCTGCATCTGACCTTTTGAGTACACCCGAGCGGCATTCTGGCGCCTTTGCCCCAGTTGTGGGTAGAGTTATCATCGAGATCTTTGATAAGGAGCGGCAGGCTAAAGAGGTAAAATCGGCTGGGAGCCCCCTAGAGGACGAGGGCGTTAAGGTCACCCGTGTCTGCAGGGTGACCGCCTATAGGATTAGCCAGCCAGGGTAGACTTCGATGACAGCTTACTCCAACGCGATGACAGAATCTCGGCTAGTGGACCTTCGTGTCAAGTTTGACATTCCCGACGACATCATCCTCATCGCACCCGAGGAGAATGAATCCCCATTGACTCTGTCGGAGGGGTTTATTACACTGTATGCGGAGTTCTTTCACGTCGGGCTACGCCTGTCATTTCACCCTTTCTCCGTCAGGCACTTAACAACCTTAATGTGTGCCCCGCTCAGTTAAACCCGAACAGCTATAGGTTGCTGATTGAGATGTATGTTCTGTGGAGGTATTATCGGCCTACCGAGATGCCGTGGGAGGCATTTAACAAGTGTTAAAAATTAAGAAGCTTCCCCGGTAGTCCGGCTCGTATTATTTCACCGGCTTCAGGAAGGACTTTATCCTGGGCAACCTCGACTCGGACAAGCTCTGGAAATATGAGTGGTTCTACATCGGGGGCAATTATTTAGCCTGACCTGGTGAGGTCGTTCCCGAAGATCAGCGTGTCCTAAGGACATTCGAGCAAGGGCAAGTTTGGAGCAAGCGGCCATAGGCCCTATGAAACATCATCAAGGCGGTTGAGGATCTCTTCGAGAAACTAGAGGCGCAGAGGTAGTAGACCTTTCTGTTCAAAAAGAAGATCCTCTCCCTCTACGGCTGGTTCGGGGGAACCAACCTTCAACTTGCTTGGGCTATCGAGTTCACTATCGCCAGGCCAGGCGCCATCGACATCCTGGGGCTGAGCAAAGTCTGATCCGATCGGTCGACGAGGGAGCCACCATCTTCTGATTTCGAGAGCTCCTCGGGTGGCTCCTTCGATGCTGGGCCATCAGTGGTAGACGAGGACCTCGAGGACGTGATTAGGCTCCTTTATCCATCGCGTCCACTCCTGTTTGGAGGTTGATCTCAAGTTTTACTATCTTATTTTTGGCACTTACCGACCTAGCTCTGACGTAATTTTGTTTTTGCATAGATGTCTTATAGGTATGAGCTAATAACCTCGAGGGAAAGGCGTGCCTTGATAGAACACCTCTGTGCAAAGGGCAAGGGCGTAGAGGTCGGGAAGAAAAGTAAGCGGACCCCCCGAGCAGAGCTCCCGTCGCATCCCGAACTGCAACCCACAACAGTCCAAGAACAATAGCCCGAGCCAATAGGGACTAGGGCCTCTTCAAGTGCCACCCTTAAGGCTAATAGAACCTCGCCAGCCGCCCTGAGGAGACGAGCTGACTACCAGAAGCACATCCTCGAAGACTTCAGGGACGCCTTTCCTTAAGACAACTTCTTAAGGAACCATTAGAGTGAGGATTTCTAGGGGCTGTCTGAGGCGGCCTTCCAATCAGCTACCTTGGTAAGTGCCGTCGTCTTATAATCTCTTTCATCACCTCTTATTGATCACTAACCGACCCCATTTTTTCAGACAAGCGCCTACATCCACATGGCCTATTCCACGGGGATGAAAGAGATCCACCGTGAGAAGGAAAGGCACAATAAGATCGTCCTCAGTCTTCGGGAAGTCAAAAAGGAGCTTGGTGAAAAGAACATCAAGCTGGATCAAACCAAAGCTTCACTGTCCCGAGTCAAGGAGGAGGCAAAGAAGGCGAAGCAAGAGCTCGAAGAGGCTAGTAGTTCCATCGAGCTGGTTATGGGTTAGCTTGAAGTTTCTCAGGTGGAGAACCGTCAACTTGTGGAAGAGCTTTCGGGCTGGCTCGCGTAAGCCGTGGAGGAGTTCAAAGAGTCCTTAGAGTACGCTGACCTCTTTAGCATGGCAGACCTGTGGGAGGAATTGTTCAGGCAGTACCCTAAGGCCACGGGTTTTAATTGGTCAGCCCTGATTGTCGAGCCCGGGTAAGCAGCAGCCCAATAGGCATCTAAGGAGGTCGTCAAAGTGGACAACGACAATGATGGGGAGGAGCAGGCCACCGATGGTGGCGGCGGTGACGACGGTGAGGACTAGGCTGTCGGAGGGCAGGGCGATGGCGGCGATGAGAACGATGCTGGGGACAAGGCCCAGGCTTAATCATCTCGTTCTTTTTGTTTTTGTTTTTGTATCCAGGCTCGAGAGGTGCCCGATTAGTTGTACCTCTCCACTGCATTATGAACTAATGAAATTTCCTTTTCCAAGATATTGCTCCTTGGATTTTGAAATTTTTCTTCCTAAGTGCACTAATTCTCAGATAAGTAAAATGTGTCCATTAGGTAGGGAGTTCCTTAGGAGTGTAGGCACCTCAACTTAGGGTTGATTTGTAAATTTGGATCAAGTTAGGTGCTCCTCAGAAAGAGCTTTCCAATACTCGTTCTCTGAAATTCTTTTTCAACCCAGTTTCTACCGACTTGTGATCCTGACGATCACTCGAGTTAATCCGAGCACATTGTGGTGATCCAATTAGATCACCCGTTTGTCGGTTGGGCAGAGCACAACAGCATGTGGTAACCCTTGCCTTGTTGCCCCCTAGACTTGTTTAAGTTGTTGGAAGCTTGTATAAGCCTAATGGTGATCGGGACCTTATTCTACTAGGACGACTTTTTGTGGGTAGCCTGCACGGTGGCAGACGAGATCGGCTGATTTTTGATCAGCCCCCCAGCATAATTGATGGTTGATATTCCTTCTTCGGGAATTGTGTCCGGTTAACCGAGCTGGAATCAAAGTAACCCTGTTCGGGATTTGATATTCCTTAAACACATATTGCTCAATGGAACAGTGCAGGAATTTACATTTCATTAATGTATGGTATTTATATTCTAGTCTTATTCAATCGGTCTAGTTACAAAAGAACGTAGCTAGAGGTCAAAAAGTTTTTTTGGCTAGGTTTAACGAAAGAATCTTTTTAGTAGCTCGACGTTCCAAGGGTGGCCAAGCAAATTGCCATCGACGTTGGATAGTCTATATGTTCTTGGCCACACAATTCCTACAACTCTATAAGGTCCGTCCCATTTTGGTCTGAAGGCTCCCACCCTGGGTTGAGGGACCATGACTTTCTTTAGCTCCAAGTCTCCAACTTTAAAACTTCTCGGTAGGACTCGCCTATTATAATACCGAGCAACGACTTGATTCTGGGCTGCGTTACAAATGACAGCTCAGTTTCTTCTTTCCTTAAGCAGGTCAAGCTCGGACATCAAGGCTTCGGTATTTCAGACTTCATCAAATTGCTCAATTCGGTAGCTCGGTAGTCTGACCTTGGTAGGAATTACGACTTCTACACCGTACACAAGCGAAAATGGTGTTTCTCCTGTAGCAGTTCAAGCAGTTGTTCTATAGGCCCAAAGCACTTTCAGAAGCTCGTTAATCCATGCTCCCTTAAGGCCCTCGAGCTTCTTCTTTAGGTTATCCTTGATTGTCTTATTTACTACTTCGACCTTCACGTTGCTCTAAGGATAGCTTGGGGAAGAAAAAACTTTCCTAATACCGAGCTACTCGCAGAGGCGAAACAAACTTGCCGCTTCAAACTGTTTGGCGTTGTCGATTACGATGGTGTGCAGAATCCTAAACCGACAAATAATGTTCTTCCACACGAAGTTGGTACATTTCGCCTTGGTCATATTAGTGCATAGCTCCATCTCAACCCATTTGGTCAGGTAATCTATCACCACAATGCAATATCTTAATTGAGACCGAGCCGACAGAAGGGGTCCGATCAGGTGAATGGCCCACTTCACAAAAGGCCATGCTGAAGTTACCGAGTTGAGGGGCTCGGCGTGGTGCGCGGGCAACCTTACAAACTGTTGGCACTTGACACATTTTCGTACATATTCCTTGCAATCTTGCTGTATGGTCGACCAATAGTAGCCCTGTTGGAGGCATTTTTGGGCCAGAGATCGCCCCCGAGAATGGTTTCCACAGATGCCTTTGTGGATCTCCTTCATCAAGTATTGAGCCTCATCCGGCCCTACACACTTGAGGCATGGGGTCGTATAGCTACGTCGGTATAATTTTCCATCGATCATCGAATATCGGGCCCAGCTGTTGTGGATCCGACGTGCTTCTTCTTTATTGTTGGGTAATTCGACTGTGGTCAAGTATCGGATGATCTGTTCCATCCACACAATTGCGTTCTGCTTAGCTATACTTGATACCGCTCCAACTATACTTGGCTCGGGTAGCTTCTCAATAGGGATTGAACTTAGGTCATCACCACCTAGGCTCGACACCAGTCGTGCAAGGGTGTCGGCCTCAGAGTTCTCAGACTTGGGGATCTGCTTGAATTCGCATGATCTAAATTGGCTGAGCAGCAGCTTAACTTCTTTTAAGTACGAGGCCATTGATCCCGTCCGAGCTTGGAAAACTCCAGCCACTTGCTGGATGACTAGCATCGAATCACTATGGATAGTTATGCGATCTACGCTGAGCTCTCTTACAATCCAAAGTCTGGCCAGGAGCACTCCGTACTCCACTTCATTATTCGAAGCCTTGAAGTCGAACCTAAGCACTTATGGTATTTTGTGCCCATCAGGGCTAATCAGCAGCAATCTAGCCCCTGACCCCTCTACGCAAGATGATCCATCCACAAAGAGTTTCCATTGTTGCTCCAGCGTAGGCTAGGGATCGTTGCAGGTAGGAACGTCATTTTCAACTTCAGGCGATTTCTCAGCCAAAGGCGTGCCTTGCTCAGCATCCGTAAATTCAGAAATAAAGTCAGCTAGTGCCTGAGCTTTGATTGCACTTCACGAGACAAAATGAACGTCATATTAGCCGAGCTTAACCGACCAGTTGTCCATTGGACCTAATATCTCTAGACTCTGCAAAACTTGTTGGAGTGGGAACTTGGTTAGTACTTTTATCATGTGGCCCTGGTAATAAGGCCGCAACTTTCGAGCAGATGTGACTAGGGCAAACACCAACTTTTTGAGTGGGGGGTACCTCTCCTTGGCACCTTAGAATGCGTGGCTGGTGTAGTAGACTGGAAGTTAGGCTCCGTCTTCTTCTCAGACCAGAATTGAACTTACGACCCTCTTAGAAACAGCTAGGTAGGTAGTTAACGTTTCCCTTAGCAAAGGTTTGGATAGGAGTGGGGGCATAACCCGTTACCTTTTTAGGTTCTAGAATGCTTCCTCACACTCCCTGCTCCACTCAAACCTCCCCTTGAGTGCCTTGAAAAAGGATGGCACTTGTCAGTAGCTCAGGAGACAAATCTAGACAGGGTCGCTACCATGTCGGTCAGCTTCTACACTTCTTTCACGGTCTGAGGTGAATGCATGTCGATAACTACCTACGCCTTTGTGAGGTTGGCCTCAATACCCCGTCGGTTAACCAAGAATCTGAGGAACTTGCCCGAGCTTACTCCAAACGCTCACTTTGTTGGGTTGAGTTTCATCCCATATTCCTAGAGTATATCGAAGCTTGCCCAGAGGTTCATCATGTGATCCCCTGCTCGGACAGATTTGACCAACATGTCGTCCACGTATACCTCCATTGTTTTGTCGATTAGCCTAGCAAACATCTTATTGACGAGTCGCTAGTAAGTTGCCCCGGCATTCTTTAGTCCAAAGGGCATTACTACATAGCAGTAAAGCCCTTAGTTGATGACAAAAGCTGCTTTCATCTGGCCTTCTTCGGCCATCCGAATCTGATTATACCCAAAGTATGCATCCATAAAGCTTAGCAGCTCGTGCCTGGCTGTCATGTCCACAAGCTGATCTATTCGAGGTAATGGGAAGCAATCTTTCGGGCACGTCTTGTTTAGGTCGGTATAATCCACGCAGACCCACCACTTCCCACTTGCCTTTTTGACGAGCACAACATTCGCCAACCACTCCGAATACTTGACTTTTTGGATAAATCTGGCCTAAAGGAGTTTCTGAACGTCCTCGTTTATCGTAGCGTACCTCTCTGGATTGAAGGCTCTTCTCTTTTGTATTACCGGCTTGTGATTGGGCTGTACATTGAGGTAATGACAGATCACGCTCGGGTCTATGCCAAGCATGTCCTCATGTGACCACACGAATACGTCCTAGTACTTTGCAAGCAGCTTCTCCAGGTCAGCTCGGATCTTAGTTGGTAGCTGCAACTCGAGTTGGACAGTGCATTCAGGATGTTTCGAGTCCAAGTTGAATGGCAACAAGTCCTCGACAGGAGTTGCTCTTACCTCTTCCTCGGGAAGTCGGGGGGTCAAGGTCGGCCAGCATTCGAGACTACGGATCCATCGGGAGCTCTACCTCATGTAACACCCCAAAGTTAATTGAGTGTAATTAGAGTATTAAATGGTGGATTAGTGTGCCATAATAAGTGTTTTCAACTTAAGTTTATCATTTTGTGAAAATTAAGAAAACTTATGTTATTTTACTCTTTTAATAATTTTTAATTAATCTAAATTGTTTTTAATTGTTAATTGAAATATTTAACAAAGTAATTTGATTTGAAAAATGTGTGCTGTTGTACACAGTCTTGTTGAACTAATTGTCTTTTCTCCCTCTATTTAAAACTCACTCTCTCTCTCTCCTTACTCTCTCACTCGCTCATCTCTCTCCTCTCTTCCCCTCTCTCTATTCCCTTGCTCTCTCTCATTCTCTCTATAAAATTTTTGAATCAAATTTCAATTTCAAGCTTCGGATTAGTAGATTGAAGGCTCAGGAACGAGATTCAATAACAAAAACATCGTTTTAAAGCTTCGATTCGAGGTTAGTTTCTAAATTTCAAAACTTTTTTCTATTTTTCAAATTTTCTTGCATTTTGAAATCAAAGCAATTTTGAGCTTAGAAAATCATCAATCTAAGTTAGATGGACTTAGAATAACTAGAATTAAAACCTTGTTTGAACAAAAACGGATTGAAATCAAGATTTTTCATTTTTTCTCTATATTTTCTATTTTTGGATTTTTGTGAAAATCTTGTTTAAAACTTGTTTTAATCCATTAAAAAGTGTTTTACTATGATTTTCTATTGTTTATGATGATTTCCCACGCCAGAGAATTGAGAAAACAGGTTGTATTGAAGAATTGGCCTCAGAAAAAGCCGAGACCCGTGTGTGAAAATTTCTAGAATTTTCCAAATTGGTAGGCCGAACTTTGTGTTCGGCAGGCCAGATTCAAAGGATCGACAGGCCGGATTCATCCGACTGGCAGGCCGAACCTGGAAATGTTCGGCCGATCGGACTTGGCTTTTTGGCAAGCCGAACCAGGGGGACCGGCAGGCCGATCGAACCTAAACCCAATTTTGTGATTTTCACCCATTTTCACTGTTTTGAACCCTGATTGAAATTCCAACTTTATAAAATGATTTTATAAACCTAAATGGCACACTAGGACACCATGAGATGATTTAGTATCATAGGATACCTTGGGTTAGATACTAATGAACTAAATTACTATGCGTTTAGGAATTGTGCATGGATCTGCGGAGCTAACGTATAGCGGACCAGGATTATGGTGTGGGACACTGACATGGATACTGAGGTAGGACTTTTACCCTTTTCTTTGGTAGCCCTATTTCAAAACGATTTAAGCCAAAAATGGATTTTCATCAAATATTTTTGATGAATGATTGAGAAATGTTCATAATGAACTTCATAAAGAATGTAAATGACTATATTCGATAAATAGAGATTTTAATAATTAAAGAAAGATATATGGGCATGATGCCATAACAGAGATCAAGTCGTGTAGTGAACGACCTTGGCGGTAGGTCTCGAAACCCAGCTGGGCCACTTCGGTGGTGAATATTTGGTTTGTCCGAGAGAATTAAAAAGGTACTCTTGGCAAACAGTTTTCAATGGAATTTTAGTGAATGAAAATACATATCTGATTTATTTAATTATTTATTTATTTAGAAAGTTATATTAGAATATTTACTTGTTTATTTTAAATATTGTCCTACTGAGCCTTTTGCTCACGTTTTTATTATTTTAAAATCTTACCCCTAGGTGGATATCAGCTTAGGATTGGAGAAGAGTCCGCTGACCGGACTTACGACCAGTAGAAGATTTGGGTAGGTTGTAATAGAGTAAGCAAGGCATGTAAATTCCTAACTTTCTAGTTACTTTGGACTGTGGTTGTATGGTAATATTGTCAGTACTACATGTGTGTGCACAATATGTGGGCCAGTGGGACCCATACTCGTTCCACCCCGTATTTAATTATTTTAATGTTCTTTTTATTTGCTCAATTATTATGATAGTTTATTCTATTTCCTTAAATTATTCTATTCAAATGTTTTTAAAATTTTCTCATTTTTATTTAGAAACTAAATTCTAAAACCCTATTTTTAACTAAATCTTTATTTAATTAACTTAATTGAACCACCGCGTCACTTCCTGTACTTCGGGGCGTGATAGAATGGTATCAGAGCTCAAGGTTATGAACCTTGAGAATTGTGCACACATAGGTATGACAATGGAATACCACTGGCAATCCAAATTTTTTTTTTCAGAAGTGAGAGAATGGCACCTAGACGTCGCTCGACCGTGGATACCGAGTTCAAAAACGATGAGGGCATGATGAGGGCTATGTTTGCAGCATTTTGGTAGATGGCAGCAAGGGCAAGACCTGATGATTCCGAGGCTAGTTGTCGGCATTCATACTTTAAGGAGTTTCGGCGTGCGTCAATGCCGACCTTTGATGGAACCGGGGACCCGCAAGTGGCAGAAAATTGGTTAGACTCGATCGTGAAGCATTTGGACACGCTTGGTGTGCCAGCGAAGTATCGCGTGGAATTCGCAGCATATAAGTTCAAAGGTGGTGCTAATACTTGGAGGAAGCAAGCAAAGCGTCTGGAAAATAATGGTAATATTGATTGGGATAGGTTCGAGGAGCTGTTCTATGATAGGTACTTTCCGCAGGGATATAGGGACCAAAAGGTAGCAGAATTCTATAGGTTGCAGCAGGGCGACATGTCAGTTCGAGAATATGAGGTGAAGTTCAATGAATTGGCTAGATTTGCTCCCTCAGCAGTGGCATCGGAGCGTGAAAGGTGTATCAAATTTCAGGAAGGACTTAAGGCTCATATTCGATGGCAGGTAGTTGCCTTACAACCCAGGAACTTTGGAGAGCTTGTGTCATTAGCAATATCAGTGGAGAATGATTACACACAGTACTATGAGAATCGAGCTAAGGCATCAAAAGGACCACAGAGGAGCGACAGGAGGAGTATCAGCAGTCGACCGACTCCGAGAAAGAGCAAACTGGGTGGCGTGAACAGCGGCAACAACAGTTCATCTAGCAGCGGGCGTAGCAACCCCTACAGCTTTCACTGTAGTTATTGCCAGCAGCCAGGACACATCAAAAGAAATTGCCCGATCAGGAGTGCTCGCCTAGGATTTTAGACTGGAGAAGGAGCTAGTCGTCAGCCTCAGCTTCAGACTCTACCTCAGCCTTAGCAGTATCCTCAGCTTCCATTTCATCAATCCTCTCCTCAACAAATATTGTATCCAGCGCAAGGACACCAACTGCAGGACTTTCAATGTAACATCCCTCAGTATCGAGCACCAAGTACAGCTAGTGTCCAGTCACCATCATCGCAGCAGTATCGGCCAGTTAATCTAGGAACTAGTAATGTGGGTAGAGGAAAAGGAAAAGCCCCAGTGCAGGTTCACACGATGACATCAGGGAGTTCAGATGCCTAGACCAATAACGTAGTTGTCGATGGTACGATCATGGTTTCTCAGCCCTTAGCACACGTGTTGTTTGATACTAGTGCCACTCATTCTCTCATTTAGAGTTCATTTGTATATGCCTTGGGATTAGAGGTAGAAGAATTTGATGAACCCTTAGTTATAGCTTTACCCTTGGGGCGGGTGTGTGTGAATAGTGTTTGTAAAGCTTGTAAAATAAAGATTGGGGATGAGATTTTGAAAAGTGATTTAATTGTAATCCCCATGAGAACCTATGATGTAATCCTAGGGATGGACTGGTTGTCCAGATACAGTGCAGTAGTGGACTGCCAACTTAGGAAAGTGACCTTAGTGTCTGATAGGGGGACGGTAATCACCTACCAGGGTGGTGGTGATCGGTTAATGATTGAGCGTCGTGTTAGGGCATGTCTTAGAGGGTGAAGGAACGCAGTTTGTTATGCTATCTTTATGGATTTGGAAGGAGAGCCCAGTGTTTCGAGAAGATGTGTAATAATTCTAGTGGTAGACGAATTTGAAGATGTTTTCCCCGACGAGCTACCAGGATTACCACCACATCAGGAGATTGAGTTTGGTATCGAATTATTTTCGGGAACAGCACCTATTTCTATAGCACCTTACCAGATGGTGCCGGCGGAAATGAAAGAACTCAGGAAGCAACTTCAGGAGCTTGCTGACAAGGGATATATCCAGAATAGTACATCACCGTGGGGAGCACCGGTCTTGTTCGCTAAGAAGCATGACGGAACTCTCAGGTTGTGCATAGATTATCGGGAGTTGAATCGAGTCATAGTGAAGAATAAGTATCCATTGCCTAGGATCGAAGAGTTATTTGATCAGTTGGAAGGTTCGCGGTACTTCTCAAAGATAGATTTGAGGTCAGGATATCATCAGCTCAGGACTAAGGGAGAGGACATTCCCAAGACAGTTTTTAAGACTCGGTATGGACATTTCGAGTTTCTAGTAATGTCGTTTGGTTTAACGAACGCTCCGACAGCTTTCATGGATTTGATGAATAGGATATTCAGGCCTTACTTGGATCAGTTCGTGATTGTGTTCATCGACGACATTCTGGTTTATTCTAAGACTTGGGAAGAGCATGAGCAGCATCTTAGGATCGTGCTTCAGACTCTGCGAGAACATCAGTTGTACGCCAAGAAGGAAAAGTACGAGTTTTGGTTGACGAAAGTCAAATTTCTGGGTCATGTTTTTCCGAGCAAGGTATCTCAGTGGATCCAACGAAGATAGAAGCCATAGTGGATTGGGAAAGATCGAGGAATGTGGCAGAGATCTGCAGCTTTTTGGGACTTGCAGGATATTATAGAAAATTCATGAAGGACTTCTCGAAGATAGCAGCGTCGTTGACGAGATTGATTAGAAAAAATGTTAGGTTCGAGTGGAATGAAGAATGCGAGTTCGCCTTTCAAGAATTGAAGAATCGGTTGACTTCAGCTCCAGTGTTGATTATTCCAACAGTGACGAGCCATACGAGGTTTACACGGATGCTTCAAGACGTGGACTTGGATACGTGTTGATGCAACAGGGACGCGTGGTAGCGTATGGATCGAGACAGTTATGACCTCACGAACGAAATTACCCTACTCATGATTTGGAGCTCGTAGCGGTGATTCATGCATTGAAGATCTGGAGATGTTATTTGTTTGGGGCAACATTTCAGGTTTTCTCCGACCACAAGGGCTTGAAGTATCTATTCACTCAAAGGGATTTGAACTTAAGGCAGCGGAGATGGATGGAATACATGGAGGATTATGATTTTGCGTTGCAGTATCATCCCGAGAAAGCTAATGTTGTTGCAGATTCGCTTAGTTAGAAATCTTCAGGGATATTGGCATGTTTGGCTCTCGAGGATTGGAAGAGGGATGCAACAGTAAGTGAATTTGTTCTATAGTGTTGCGAGGACTACGATTGTATTTCGGTGTATCATATGGAGACGACCCTAGCTCTTGTTCAGATCGTGAAGCAGAAGCAGTGGCAAGACCAGCATCTTCAGGGAATCTAGACGCAGATTTGGAACGGGGAGCAATTTGAAGAATGGAGGATACGTACAGATGGATCATTGTACTTCAGGAAGTGTCTGGCGGTTCCAGCTATCGCAGAAGTGAAGAAGGCCGTAATAGACGAAGCTCATAGGTCTCAGTTCGCTATTCATCCAGGGAGTGCAAAGATGTATCGTGACTTGAAGAGGTACTATTGGTGGAGAGGCATGAAGAAGGACGTTCGAGAATACGTGGCCAGGTGTGCAACTTGTCTTCAGGTGAAAGCCGAGCATCAAAAGCCAGTAGGTCAGCTTTAGCCACTTCTTATTCCAGGGTGGAAATGGGAACACATGACGATGGATTTTCTTACCAGATTGTCGAGGACGGAGCAGTGGCACGATGCAATTTAGGTCGTGATCGATAGGTTGACGAAGTCAGCTCATTTCATTCCGTTCAGATTGACTTGCTCGAGGAGGAATCTTGGGGAGTTGTATATATAGAATATAGTGAGATTGCATGGAGTTCCTTTGTCCATCACATTGATAGGGATACCAGGTTTAACGCTAAATATTGGAAGAGCTTTCAGGAGGCTATTGGCATATATTTGAACTTCAGTACAGCATTTCATCCTTAGACTGATGGGCAGTCTGAGCGAATTATTCAGATTCTTGAAGACATGTTACGTGCGTGCGCATTAGACTTCGGCGGGAACTAGAAGAAATAGTTGCATCTGGTGGAGTTCGCATACAACAATAGCTATCAATCGAGTATTGGTATGGCACCATCCGAGGCATTGTATGGGCAACCATGTCGATCGCCAGTGTGTTGGGCCGAGCTAGAAGATAGGGTTATTCTTGGGTCAGATGAGATTCGTGATAACAACGAGAAGATCGTCGTGATTCGAGATAGATTGAGAGTAGCTCAGAGTCGACAAAAGAGCTATATGGATAGAAGACGACGACCTTTGGAATTTGAGGTTAGAGATTTCGTACTCTTGAAAGTATCACCTTGCAAAGGCATTTCGCGATTCGAAGTAAAAGGAAAACTCGCGCCAAGATATATTGGACCGTTCGTGGTTACTCAACGTGTTGGTGTGGTTGCGTATCGACTCAACCTTCCTCCAAAACTTTTGCATGTTCATGACGTATTCCATGTATCGATGCTTTGGAAGTGTCCACCTGAGCAGGATAAGATCATTTCGTTTCAGGATGTGCAAATTTAGGAAGACACGACATATGAAGAAGTGCCGATTCAAATCATCGATCGTAAAGTGATTAGTTTGCGTCATTGTGAGATTTCGTTAGTTAAGGTCGTGTGGCAGCATCACGGAGTTGATGAAGCCACTTGGGAATTAGAATCGAGAATGCGGGAGTTGTATCCGTATTTATTTTGTTTTTGAATCGATTTGTAAATTTCAAGGACGAAATTTCTTTTAGGGGTGGAGAGTTGTAACACCCCGAAGTTAATTGAGTGTAATTAGAGTATTAAATGGTGGATTAGTGTGCCATAATAAGTGTTTTCAACTTAAGTTTATCATTTTGTGAAAATTAAGAAAACTTATGTTATTTTACTCTTTTAATAATTTTTAATTAATCTAAATTGTTTTTAATTGTTAATTGAAATATTTAACAAAGTAATTTGATTTGGAAACTGTGTGCTGTTGCACACAGTCTTGTAGAACTAATTGTCTTTTCTCCCTCTATTTAAAACTCACACTCTCTCTCTCTTCTCACTCTCTCACTCGCTCATCTCTTTCCTCTCTTCCCCTCTCTCTCGGTTCCCTTGCTCTCTCTCATTCTCTCTCAAAAATTTTTGAATCAAATTTTGATTTCAAGCTTTGGGTTAGTAGATTGAAGGCTCAGGAACGAGATTCAACAACAAAAACATCGTTTTAAAGCTTTGATTTGAGGTTAGTTTCTAAATTTCAAAACTTTTTTCTATTTTTTAAATTTTCTTGCATTTTTAAATCTAAGCAATTTTGAGCTTAGAAAATCATCAATCTAAGTTAGATGGACTTAGAATAACTAGAATTAAAACCTTGTTTGAACAAAAACGGATTGAAATCAAGATTTTTCATTTTTCCTCTATTTTCTCTATTTTTGGATTTTTGTGAAAATCTTGTTTAAAACTTGTTTTAATCCATTAAAAAGTGTTCTGTTATGATTTTCCATTGTTTATGATGATTTCCCATGCCAGAGAATTGAGAAAACTGGTTGTATTGAAGAATTGGGCTCGGGGAAAGTCGAGACCCGTGCATGGAAATTTCTAGAATTTCCCATATCGATAGGCCAAACTTTGTGTTCAGCAGGCCAGATTCAAAGGATCGGCAGGCCAGATTCATCCGACCGGTAGGCCGAACCTAGAAATGTTCGGCCGATTAGACTTGGCTTTCCGGCAGGCCGAACTATGCAGTTCGACCGGCCGAACCAGGGGGACCGGTAGGCCGATCGAACCTAAACCCAATTTTGTGATTTTCACTCGTTTTCACTGTTTTGAACCTTGATTGAAATTCCAACTTTATAAAATGATTTTATAAACCTAAATGGCACACACTAGGACACTATCAGATGATTTAGTATCATAGGATACCTCAGGTTAGATACTACTGAACTAAGTTACTATGCGTTTAGGAATTGTGCGTGGATCTGCAGAGCTAACGTATAGCGGACCGGGATTACGGTGTAGGACATCGACACGGATATTGAGGTAGGACTTCTACCATTTTCTTTGGTAGCCCTATTTCAAAACGATTTAAGTCAAAAATGGATTTTCATCAAATATTTTCGATGAATGATTGAGAAATGTTCATAATGAACTTCATAAAGAATGTAAATGACTATATTCGGTAAACAGAGATTTTAATAATTAAAGAAAGATATATGGGCATGATGCCATAACAGAGATCGGGTCGTGTAGTGAACGACCTTGGGGGCAGGTCTCGAAACCCAGCTAGGCCACTTCGGTGGTGAATATTTGGTTTGCCCGAGAGAATTAAAAAGGTACTCTTGACAAACTGTTTTCAATGGAATTTTAGTGAATGAAAATACATATTTGATTTATTTAATTATTTATTTATTTAGAAAGTTTTATTAGAATATTTACTTGTTTATTTTAAATATTATCCTACTGAGCCTTTCGCTCATGTTTTTATTGTTTTAAAATCTTACCCCTAGGTGGATATTAGCTTAGGATTGGAGAAGAGTCCGCTGATCGGACTTACGACCAATAGAAGATTTGGGTAGGTTGTAATAAAGTAAGCAAGGCATGTAAATTCCTAACTTTCTATTTACTTTGGACTGTGGTTGTATGGTAATATTGTCAATACTACATGTGTGTACACAATATATGGGCCAGTGGGACCTATACTCATTCCACCCCATATTTAATTATTTTAATGTTCTTTTTATTTGCTCAATTATTATGATAGTTTATTCTATTTCCTTAAATTATTCTATTCGAACGATTTTAAAATTATCTCATTTTTATTTATAAACTAAATTCTAAAACCCTGTTTTTAACTAAATCTTTATTTAATTAACTTAATTAAACCACCGCGTCACCTCCCGTACTTTGGGGCGTGACACCTCATCGGCCATGTAAATAGCTGAGACATTTAATTGCACGCTTGCTGCATGGATGGCGTTCTCATAGCAAGCTCGGGAATCTTTCTGGGATGATCGAATGACTCCAACCCCATTCTCTGTGGGGAATTTCTTGGCCAGGTGATATGTGGACACTATGGCCTTCAAAGCATTCAGTGTTAGTCAGCCGAGGATGATATTGTACAGGGAGGGTTTATCAATGACGAAGAAGTCGACGACACGAGTGACCTGAGCAGCTCCCTCTCCAAAGGTCACTAGTAATGCAACCTTGCCAACTACTCGAACACATTCACCGGTGAAGCCGTATAGCAGAGTCTAGACCAGGATGACTGTAACATTACCGATCTTCATCTTGTCAAAAGCTTGTTTAAACAAGATATCGACCGAGCTGCCATTGTCGACGAGCACTCGTCACACAATGTTATTGGCAACATACAAGTCACAGACGAGGGTGTCGTTATGCGGGTAGATCAACTTATCGGCCTCCTCCTCCGTGAATGTAATGGGGGTGTCTTGTTGGCGGCAAATATTGTTTACATGCTCAGACATGTTGATAAACTCACCGTGCTCTGTCAGCCGACCTTCTTCGACGTAAGTTCATCAACTACTCAAGGTGTCCCCGATAACAGGCCCGCCAAAGATCGTGTGAACAATGTTCGGGGGTTCCGAGGCGTTCCCATCATCGTTACATTGGCGGTCTTGACCGTCTCAGTTTGGTTACCTGTTTCTACCAGTATTGGTGGCTGGTGTTATAACCCGCTTGACGAACTCCCTTAGATGTCCTCCTCAGACCAGTCTCTCGATCTGGTCTTTCAATTGTATGCATTCTCAAGTGGTGTGTCCCACGTCCATGTGGAACTTGTAGTACTTCGCCTGATCACGCTTCACCTTGCTGCCCTTGAGCTTAGGTGGGGGGAACCAATAGATTTTTCCCGCTCACCTGGGTGAATATCTCGTCAATTGTCACCACTAAGGGCGTGTAGCTCTAGAATTTTCCAGTTGGAGTTTTAGGCTTTTCGGTATTCTCCTTCCTTGGCTTCTTAGGCTGCTCGGCGGCCACCTACTCAGCAGCCTTCTACTTCTTGTTCTTCTTTGTGCCGCTCATACTAGCCTCTTCTCTACGGCTTTTCATATATTTCGCAGCATCGGCGTGTCTCTAGGCATAGCCGAGCATCTATGAAAAAGTGCTCGACTGCTTAAATGCTAGGGACCATGTAAGCTTCTCGTCTCGGAGGCCCCTTACAAAAATGTGTTTGAGGGTCTCGTCTTCGATGTGCTTGACCTCAAGTGCTGCTTAGGTAAACCTATTTATGTAGTCTCGGACGCCGCCGTCCCCTTGCTTGACAGCGCACAAGTATGTCACTGAGAAGGCATCGACGAGCTGTCGAAAAGAAGTGATGGACGCCGGCTCAAGCCGTCTAAACCATTGCCGAGCCAGGCCCGTGAGGGTCAGCGAAAAAGCTTTGCACATAGCTACGGCCTTCTGAAGAAGCATATGTCCTCAGAATAGCTCGACATATTCGTCGGCATCCGTGGTCCCATCGTAAGCCTTGATTTGTAGGACTTTGAACTTGGGTGGCATCGGGACTTGCATGATCATGTCCGGGAACAGAGGATCCAAGGCTCTCGCATCCTCCAAGCCAAACCGGTTATTGCATGTTCATTAATTTGGTGTTGTAGGTCCCAGAACTGATGACTGTTTATGTCCTCGGGTAGTTCGACCCTATAGGGTGCTCCGCCTTTGGCCTAGTTGCCAACTTTGGGTTCTTGGCCCCGTGGTATCCCCCGGTGTCCAAGCCTATTAAAAACAGAGGCCCGAGAACCTTGGGGTGATGATAGTCGCGTCGCCTGCTGGCTGATTTGGCCTTCTTGGACAAGTTTGTTGTTGGCCAAGACTGCGTGCGAGGAGCTTCAGGTGCATCCAGAGTCTGCTTCATTAATGGGGCCGATCTCCTGTCCTGCTCAACCTCCAGCCTAGTCATCCAGGGCTGAGGGAAGGAGGCTAGGAACAGCCAAGTGTTGTGCCTGCTGTGCAAGCTGTTGGGTGAGTATTCAGACAGTGTTGGTAAGCTCTCAGATTGGGTCCTACTCAATCAGATTTAGTGCTTGCTCGGCCCATGTCGCACTCCATTGGCCATCAGACCGGCATGTCGTAGCTCGTGGGCGGCCCCTTGGTCTGTCGGCATTTTGAGGTCAGTTTTGCTGATCTCCCGACCCCTCTTGTCGGGCAGCGTCATCCCAGGCTTTCCCTCGAGTTACCATTGTGAACCGAGGATTGATTGTGCTTAGTATTTTAATTGAAAGGCGCAAGGGGCCCTCCTTCTAGTGCCAAAATGTTGATGCTTATCATGTTCCAACGTCGTACCAACACCATGTGTGGTGACGCACGGTGCTCAACTCTTCCTCGTTCGCCTTTGCTTGGACTGGTCGACCTGCAACAAGAGTAGGGACGCCTTGGAGGCAAGTTGGTCAGTAAACAAGACAAGGGCTCTCTGATGCTCAAGGCAGGGGGTGCTCTACAGAGGTCGGGAACAAGTTAGTTAGGAAGGAGGTTGCTTGCCTTTAGAATGCAATAAATGCATCCTATTTATAGGTTATCGCTTGGACCGGATGTTAGGTAGGTTTTGCCCATAACCCGAATGTCACATCATGGTGTGTTAGATGACAAACGATAAGTGTCGTGTCCCTCCATCGATGGATGAGCTCACATCCGACGGTGAGTTATTTGCCATTTGTTGGCCAATGATAGCGAGTAGCAGCCTACTTAAGAATGATGATAGTCTGACCCAAGCTGACATTGAGTCCAAGGAGGCACCCAGGAGAGGTGCGGCCTGAAGGAGCCCTAAGAAACATCTCAGACAATGTATCAAGCGTAATTGAGGTCAGTTATGAGCTCCATATACCTTTGTCGAGCTAGGTGGCTGACCACAAGGAGTTTAGCTCCTCAGAGGTGGCACCGAGCCACCCTTAACAACATACAACACTTTCATGATGGTTTTTTGCTAAAACCGTCGATGAAAATTGGTATTGCACAAAAAAATTGCCAAAATTTGTGATTTCCCAAAGGATGGCTAGTCTCATGTGCTATCTACTTCAATAAGGCCCCGATTACATATAAAAATTAATGTATGTTGAAGTTATAAGGTATTTACATGATCATTTATATTTGCACTATTTTGTACAATCGTTTATCTATAATCTCTATCTAAAAATAACATACCTAGTTACAAATTATACACACTCTATTCTAACTTCATTTATATCTATGTGTATATAAAATTCTTCTTTTCCTAGGGCTTGTGTACCGTATGTAATACATCCTAAATGGCTGGCCAAATATAGACAATATAATACATCCCTCAAAATAGGCTCAGCTGTATACTGTATAAAATTCCTCTGGCTCGCTAGAATGCATATACAATAAGACCATAAAATAACAGGTCAGCTAGTCCATATACATTAGCCTTGAGCATCGAGAGTGTCCTAGCCAACCATCTAGTCCTTAGCTAGTGCTGAGACGTGCCTTCATCTACATCACCATAAAAATGAGTGAGTTAATACCCAGTGAGTAGAATTATGCAAGCATGAATAGTATTTAAATGCATGAGCTTAGTTAATATATGTTTACTCTCTAACTTTTGACTTTATCCTCCTTTCTTTTCATTTACTCTTAACTGTATCTTTCATACTCTTAACATAGTGTGCACACTATTTAGTGTTTCCAAAAAGGGAAGTATTACACCCTAGATTCTTAATTCATTGCGTCGCAGACGCTTAACATCTCAAATGGCATCCTAGATTCCTAATCATCATGTCCTTAATTCATAAAAGCTTCACATAGCATCCAAGATGCTTAATCATTGTGTCTCTCATGCTTAAAAGTTTAACATGGCATCCTCGATGCCTAATTATTGCATCCCTAATGCTTAAAAGTTTCGCATGGCATACCAAATGCCTAATCATTGGGTCCCTTATGCTTCAAAGTTTTACATCATTGCATCCCAGACGCTTAGAGTCCTGTCGCAACTCACCAGTATAATCAATTTCATATTTTTATAATTGTTTACATGCTGGCATATATTTGAAATCACAACATGCAGTGCAATGCACATTACTTTCACATATCAATTCACAACAATAAATGCACAACAGTTACGATGATACAAGTGAAATTCCACTTTACTAAATGAGATTGTCAATTAAGTTCCCTTGGGGTCTTGTACTTCACACCTCTAAAAGATTGAAAATTTCTAACCCACATTTCGACCAATTCGATAGTAACTAATAATCAAACATTAAGGAGCTCATTTTCCTATTTTAAATATTTATTTTAGGCAATATTAATGAAAATAGATGTTTTCAAATCTCAAACACCTCAAACAACATCAAAAATAGACTTTGAGGGCCCGAAAACACTTGACTAGCCCATTTGGCCTAGTTTGTCTGAGGGCTTGCCAAGCACTGGCTAAGGCAGCCCACATAGGCTGCAAGCAGGCCCTATGTACAGGCCTTGTGTGCAGGCTACTGGCCTAACATGGCCAGCCGGCCTGGGGGAAACCATTTCAACCTCTATTGGGTTCATTTTAGTCTTAAATGATTCAAATTCTATTCTAAATTTTTTTTTGTAGTTTCTACAATATTTTAAGACTGCCCAAAATACCTTGAAACACTTGTTTCCAAGCTGTGAATAAATTTTATATTCACAAAATATCAAAACCATCACAAACCACAACATTAATTCCATCTCCAAAACCAAGTTTAGTTTTAAGCCTATAATCCTCAAACCAAATTGAATTTGATAAAACCGTTTTAGGGGGATTAAAATAACATATAAATGAACATATCCTTAAAATTTTGGCTTCAAAGGAGCCTTCTAGCCTAGGAAACAAAGACAAAAGCTATAGCACTTTGAAAATTTACCTTATTTTGGATAGCCACCAAAAACGAACTTGAAACCATCACTTCCAATTTGAATTTACCTTAAAAATTTTGTGGGGATGTTCTTGACATATTAGAGGTCATTACATTCAAATATCTCATCAAAACTCAAAGTAAAAACTCTGAACAAACACCAAACATTCTATAAAGCAAAACAGCCCTTTACCTTGACCTGGTTAGGTTTTTCTTATGCTTTGGCACCCAAAACTTGACAAACCACCAAGGAATTTTCTTTTTCTCTCAAAAAATAGATGGGAAATGAAGCTTCAAAGCTTGGAGAGTTGGACTTAGAGTTTTTAGGTCTAAAAAAGGGCACCCAGCTGATTAAATTTGTAACGACTCTACCCTCATAGCCGTTACTTAACTTAAACATAACCGTAAACTTAAACATACTTAATCATAAAGTACTGAAAATTTAGAATAATTTTTTTTCCTAAAATGAAATCTTGATGATAAAGAATTCTTATCATATAACCTTAAAATAAATAATAATTGTTTCTCAAAACTTAATTTCATAAATCTAATAGTCATATTAATTTCTTAAGCATGATTGTAACGTGATAACAATTATTACTTTTTAACATAATCATAAACTCTAAAGACTTAATTTATTACATCATATATTAAATTCTTAAGCATAACCATAATAATTCCTTAAATCTTTGTCCTTTAAACATAAAGATAATTATTTAAGAACGATCACCTTTAAAACATTTCTTAATTTAAATAAAACTCTTTCAATAACAATTTTAAATTAAATGTTGAAAGAAAATCCCATTTTAAATGCTCTTTAAAACTTTCTTAAAAAATTTCTATATATTTACTTATAATTTATTTTATTCAAACTAACATAATGCTTTCTTAGAACTTAATCTTTTTAAACTAAACAAAACATAATTTCTTATAACTTAAAATTTTAAGCTTAACATACTAATTTCTTAAAGATCTTGTTTGAAATTTTCATGGTAAAGTCATAAAGCATATTCATAAAACTCATTTCTTAATTTAACGCAAAACTCCTAGAATCATTTTTAATTCAAAATAAACATATAATCTTACTTACTTGAATATTTTCATATATTATTGCAACATTTTTAAAACCTTAAAATTCTATAGGCCAAGGTTGTATAATCATAACCTTGGTTTTTAAAACATAATTTTGTAATTTTATTTACCATTTATACGTACATAACTTTTGTAAACTAAGGACAAATATAATTTTGTAAAATAAAAACATGCATAAATTCATTAACTAAAAGTGCAAAAATATTACAAATTGCGTAAGCGGTATCCATTTTCATCTTCACCATTGGTCCATACTTAAATGAGCTTTCGCTCAACAAATAGGAAATTAGTCTCGCAAAATATAATTAAAAATCATTTTAATAAAAATATGCTTGAACATTTTATGCTTGCTTATCAACTTGTTTTATGCTTAATTATTTAAACTATAACTTATCTTATTAATTGGGTCTAGATGATCATGCTGGTTGTGCACGATCTTCAGGTCGTCAAGGTTTGCGAGGTCCCTAACGATGCCAAAATCATAATTTTTTCCTTGAAGCCTCCCTGTGAGCCAGGAGGTTGGTATGACATCCTTAACTTGTCTTATTACCTTCACTTATTTATAATATGGATGCAATATGGCATATTACTATAGCATCACAATTACATAAATCATAAACCATAAATCATAATCATGCCTAAGTTGAAGGCAATTAAACAAAATGCTTTAAATATAGCATACATCATACATTGATTATGACACAATCATAACATAACATGAGTTGACATGACATAAGCATAATAAATCATAACATCATATTATAACAACACATCATAACAAACATAGTGTGACAATTCACTGATCATGCATTTTCATAAATTTTTATGAAAAAATTTAAAACAATTTATTTTAAAATTGTTCATACTACAGGTGAGATTCTTACTTACTTAGACTCCGAGCAAAGCGGGTCTAATTATATCTCACTGTATCTACAGTCTACGAAGCATCATCAGTAGTGCTCCTTGAGCGACCATGGATAGCTAGGAATGCTTCTTGGAGATCATACATTGCTGGATACATGATTCTAGACTCTGTTACTATAGTTTGAGTTGCCTCGATACGTATGCAACTGGAACAAGATGATTTTCAATGAAGTGGAATTAGCTTGAATGGAGGGCATCATCACATTTAGAGTGTCGAAATGAGTCAGGAAGCATTCTCCGATCGTCAATCGGAGGTCTGGATCACAAAAACTTGAGGTCATCATTGACAGGTGTTGACCAGACTCTGTTGGCAGCCAGGCTTGGACCTGCCCCCCACTAAATCAACCATTCTGAGTCTAATGGTGGTGTCAATTTCATCAATTTCTGCCTCTAACTACCCAAATCATGAAGTCTGTCGTCAATAGAAACGGAAGAGCTCTGATCTTAATTCTCTAGCGGTGGTGGACCAAAATTGGTTGAGGGCTTTTACTACCCACTCATTTTTAAGTGCTTTCCCCCCACTAATTTAAGTTGAATCTATCAGATTTGCAGAAATAGCGGCCATCTGTGGTGACGACCAATGGCGTTCATGGAACTCCGATGAGGCAGCCTCCTTCGGTGAAATTGATTGAGGATCTTTATTCCCCTTGATCCTCTGAGCATAGTGGTAAGGTAAATTGACCTCATTGGTGGCTAGAGTTGCGAAGTTGATAGGCTCCAAGGCGGCTCCATGGCGGCAACTTCAAACTCCCATTAGCGGTGGTTGTGGCATGCAATTGAGGATGGGGATAGCTTTCTCGTTCACTTTTGATCATTTTGTCTCTATCAATTTGAGGCAACGTGGCTAGAATTGCCAAGATTGACATCTCATGTGGTGGCAGCGGTGGTGGTAGAAAGACAAAGCATTCCAGCCATTGTTAGATGCAACCATGGGTGAGTCTTGTTCCTTTCATCATGGTGGTTGTGTAGGAACAAGAATCACGTTGATCGAATGATGGACGATGAAGATATCTCGTCAAGACCTTTTGGGTCGCCACTTTGATCAACACATGTGATAACTCCGGTGGTGTTGTGGGTGGCATGGCACATCATAGGACTTAGCTCAGCGAAAGCTTTCCATTGGTGCAGGAGGTGTCAAAAAATGGAGGCCAAATCTTTGACTGAGTTTGAGGAGAGAAAGTAAAGAGAGAAAATAAAGAGAGAGGGAGAATGGGTTGATTTTTGGTTGGCCATTTTTTTGTTTCATGTATTTATAGACTCTCCTATGATCTACACAGTCTAATTCTATATCGCATCGAATTGATCAAATTTGATCTGTAAACTTGAAATTTTTATAAACATAGTTGTACTTTTAAAACTTTAGTATTCTAACTCTTTAAAAATAATTACATAAATTCTAATTCTCTTATTGTATTATTGTCTTACTTTAAAATTCATACCATCATAGACAATTTTCATAAATTTATCCATACTGTATGGATTTCGTAATTTTATTTTGAAATAGTAAAGTTTGATACGTTGGATTTCAAAACCGATGATTAGCTATAAACACTGCATTTACTTATTTTTCTAAAAAAAATATTATGTATTTAGAGCTTTGAAAAAAATAATTTGTTTTTGTAAACTTAAAAACTTTAAAATGTTAATTAAATATTTTTCATTATAAATTTTAAAGTTGAAAACTTCTAATTTCATAATAAAAATGATAATATAATTTATAATGATTTTGTAAATTAAATTGACTATTTGAAAGTCAATTTAATTTAAATTCTAAACTTAGTATGATTTCATGCTTTATGGGTATAACCCAACTATTTTTCGTAAAAGTCACTTATAAGTGCACATCCAATCTATGGATATTTTTAAACTTTCCTTAGTCGCATTATGGATTTGAAAGTAATCCATTTGTGATATTGCATTGTCTTAAAGGCTCGTTAATATTTGTGGTTCCATTAACGTTCATATAATAATAATAATAATAGTAATAAGATATTATTATAATTTCATATAGCTATTTCGACTTGTAAATAACTAACTATGTACATATAGAATATTGCAAATTCTTAAATTTCTAATAATCCTTATGACTTATAACATTCTTACCTTACTTTATAATCTCACTAAATTTTGAGATTGATCTTGTTTTTGTAAATTTTGTGCTCACCATTTTAGAATTATATTTTTTAAGCTGATGATCATTATTGATTTGGTTTACTCTTCCTAAGCTGATATCATATAGGAATTTTCACATAATCATTGTAAGTTAGAAATTCCACTTTTGTCAAATAATCTTAATTTAAAATTTCTAATTGAGATTCCTATAAATGTCACTTCTTTGGCTCATACATGAAATTACTGAATCATAAACTTTTAGTTTGGCACATTAAATAATTATTTTTAATTATTTAAGTATATTGTCATAACATTACATTGTTACATGTTTCATAAATAAATCACATAATTTTATGCATTCATAACATTATTTGTTTCTAAGGTTTTATAGATATTAAAACCTTTAAATTTGCATGTTAGTAAATTCTATACTTGTACTTTCTCAAGTACTTAGCTAAATAATTGTGAAAAAAATCCTTAATTAATCATACTTATTACTTTTTGGATTTTTCTAGTTATTACAATCTACCCATATTATAAACTTTTTGTCCTCAAAAATTGGGATAAAGTAGGGGTATCCTATGGCTTTATGACTTAATCCTATGAGGTTTTCCTTCTTTTTGCAATTCTACCCCAAATATCTTGATATGGAAGTTTGGTTGCGCTTTTGTAAAGCCATCTTTTGCTTGTTTCAAGACTTACACTAATCCTATTTCATATCTTAGGCAGCGTATCTGCATCTAGATCATGATCTGGTACATGAGAATTGGATAGAAAGTTCATCTTTTTATTGCTTAATTTTATAGGATTTTATCATCCAGTCATCCGGACTAGTGATAGTGATTGTTTAAAACAAGTTTATCTACTTGTTTTAAAACTTTTAAGGATTCATAACACTTAAGGTTATCCTTTCATATCTTTCTCAAACATGTTTAGCCTCTCCTTGGGGTGCTAGAAAAGGAAACTTTCATTCCCATTTTGCATATCTTTAGGGTCTCTTTTGATTTTGCTTCTATGACCTCTACGTTGGTCGTGAGAAATTTCCTAGATTCTTCTTGATTTTCTTAATCGTTTTGACAATTTCTAATCAAAACTAGTGTATTTTATAGTAATTCTTCTAGTTTCTTAATGGCAAGTTGGAGTTTGATTTTTCTTCTAGCAGAAAATCTCACTATGTGTGGCGTCCGGCTCGGGCGTACTCCCTCAAGCCTCCATAGGACCCACCTTGCGGGGCCCCCGGACTTATGGCTCTTATTGGTAGACCATCCCCGTGCCTCCCACTCATCCGTACTGTCCCTTCTAGGGCCCTCTGGCCCCTCAGGGATTTCTTTCGCGTCCCTCGGGTTTGAACCTCAAACCTCCCTTAAGAGGTTCTTATTTCTTTCTTGAGTACCAATTAAGCTATAGCTCAATTGGTACTCGAGAAGGAAATAATAACCTCTTAAGGGAGGTTTGAGGTTTGAACCCGAGGGACGCGAAAGAAATCCCTGAGGGGCCAGAGGACCCCAGAGGGGACAGTACGGATGAGTGGGCGGCACGGGGATGGTCTACCAATAAGAGCTATAAGTCTGGGGGCCCCGCAAGGTGGGTGCTATGGAGGCTTGAGAGAGTACGCCCGGGCCGGACGCCACACTATGATACTATATAATGACATGCATTGTGTCCCTTGACAAATGGAGATTGTACCATGGATTCTCCTTAGGCTGACTTATTCTAGAAGTCTCAACATACTATTGCAACATATCTAAGAAAATAAATTCTACGTAGAATAAAAAAACCATATTCTATGTTTCCTTGTTATCTTGGACACTTATGTCTAAAATATTGCGTTCTGTTCAGTTGGAATGTGACTCCGCTTCCCACTTGAAGCTTCCAATCATTAAGTACCCTAACAATATGTCATGATTAAATGAATTAATAGACAATACAAATATGTAAAACTCAAAACGGTTAATTTTATAAGAGAGTATTAATACTTACAATCTTATTACTGATATGAAATCATCACTTGGTGGGTGTCCGAGGGAATCAAACTAATATATTTGGTCCTCTCATAGTGAAATAAATGCAAACATGTAATGTTCTCTAATATTGTATGGCACGAAGAATAATTTCCCCATAGGTGCTTGAGCTAACATGTGGAGGAGAGATGTGGCATGCTCTCTGCAATTACTGTGTAGGTCTCTTGCACACTTGAAATAATCGCCGATGGTATGAAGCCGAAATTGTACTCCTTGCCTTAAAGTTCACAATATTCCACCAAAAAACTACAATTAAAAACAATGCAGTCAATTATTTAAAAGCACCTTACAACTCTATTGATATTTTAAAAATTACAAATTAAGGGTAGAGTTATTACCTGAGGTGCACCATGACATAGTTTGCCCTGATTTGATCAAAATTGATGAAGTAGTAAATGTCTTCATACCCCACATAGATAGGCAATTCATTGCTAGTGACATTTACTGGTATTAGGCATTGAATCATCAACCTATTGCACATGAAAGAATGTGCATATAAAGCCAACTACATAAATTCTGGAGGTACTAAAGAAAAGTTAAATGTAGGCAATGGCTCATTCGCAAGGGTTCTTCTGGTTCTTGTTCTATCTCATGTTGTGATTATTTTGCTTTTGTAGAGCTTTGACAAAACTGTCTAAGTAATCCTTAAAAACTCTATTCATTAAGTCCATAACAATAGCTAGAGCATTTGTTAACCTAAATGGCATGACCAAAAATTCATAGTGCCTGTGTCTATTCTAAAAGCTGTATTCGATGTATCTTCTTTCTTGATTCTCAACTGATGATGCCCTAATCAAAGATCAATATTGAAAAACACTGTTGCACCTTGTAAATGCTGAAACAGATCACCTATCCTTGGCAAGAGATACTTATTCTTCACAATAACCTTATTCAGCTCATGATAATTAATATATAATCTCATTGATCCATCTTTCTTCTTTACAAACAACACTGGTGCACCCCATGGGAAAAAACTTGGATGGATAAATCCTTTGTCCAACAATTCTTGTAATTGCACTTTTAACACTTTCAATTCAGTAGGTGCCATCCTATAAGGTGCCTATGAAATAGGAGCTGTACCAGTCGTTAATTCAATCCCAAACTCAAGCTCTCTTCCTTGAGGCAATCTAGGTAAATCATCAAGAAAAACTTCTAAGAATTCTCTCACCACTAGAACATCTTCAACTCTTAATTTTTGTTTTGCTTAAGTATGTACCACATTAGCCAAGTACCCAGTATGTAAGACCCACCTAATATGCATTTAAAATACATAACATATTAATATTAAGTTTTATTACTTTTAATTATTTACAATTATAATATTAAGTACATAAGGTTAATATAAAATTGTGCGAAAATTTAAACTTTTGAAATTCTTTATATGACTAGAAAATTTAAACTTTTGAAATTCTTTATATGACTAGAGTATAACTTTACTTTGCAAACTTAAACTGGCTGATGTTATATTCATAATATAATACAAATCTCAAAATATAATCAGCCATGTCATAACTACAACCTCTAAAGGCATTCAAAAGGATGCAGTAGTGAAAAGTTTCAAAATAGGTCAACTTTGTCCATAGACATAAGTCCACAGGTTCAAAGGAGAGTGCCAGCTAGTTACCTAGCATCCTACAACTAATGCTGAGAATTGTCCTTCTATGCATCACCATAACAAAGTGAGCTTATGCCCAATAAGTAGAATTAATGTGTAACCTGAATGACTATGCCATGAATGATACCTAAAAGTCATGCTTTTCTTTTTTTTGAAAACTTACATTGTACCTGTTTTGCATAAAACAAAATGTGCACATGATTTCTCTTTAGGGCTTCTTATAATAGGTAGGTTTCCTTCTGTCAATTCCTTTAGACCATTA
This sequence comes from Artocarpus hirsutus, assembly GCA_946598075.1. Lineage (NCBI taxonomy): Eukaryota > Viridiplantae > Streptophyta > Magnoliopsida > Rosales > Moraceae > Artocarpus > Artocarpus hirsutus. Next base: position 6,297 of record CAMOHE010051765.1, on the reverse strand, counting down.
ATGCCGTCATGTGGCTTTCCACACCACAAGTCCTCATCAAGACAGTCTCAGCAAGGTAATAATAAGGTCCATAAGTCTCCATCATGGCAGCATATCAAAACTATAAGCCTCCATCGAGATAATATAATAGAGTAGCCTCCATCAAGATAAACTCTATTAATTATACCATTCTGTCATAAGTAGTCCATAAAACCTCATAAAGCTTCTTCCTATATAATGTTTACTTTTTCCTGATTTTATCACAAATATAATTATAAATAGATATTCCAAACCCTTAAAAAAAGTGAAAAATGAAACAAAGAAATTCATTTAAATAAATTAACATTTTTTTTCTCTTTTTTTTCGCTGATTCCTCAATACATATCCATTCCACATCTTCACAAAGCAAGTGTCAAACATCATCTTCAAAATCATCATCTCTTCAACCGATGGCAATCCCTTTATGAATGAAGGGATGTTTATGCAATCCTCGGCAACTTCTTCACCATCAATAACCACTCTTTGCTTCATCGAGACAATTCCATGTCTTGGGGATATATAGTATAAATAACTTAGATTACTTATGAGGCCATAATGAAGGGATCATTCTTGTATCCCAACCTTCTAAATTTAACCACCGTGATGCTATCATTATCGATCTTAAATAGTTATTGTTGGTCTATTTGCACTTAAAAAGTGCTATGTGTAATCCCTTATAATCAAGTTCCCAAATATCTTCAATGAAACCGAAGTAGTTCATGGTCCCATAGACTAGATTCTTATCCTTGGCGATGGCAATATGCATAGTCTAGGCCTAAAGAGTCACACTGCTATTTTGAACAGGATGTTTCTCGTCTCTTTGCGAGTGTAGAAAGTGTAACCATTTATGAAAAAATGACATATACCTTGTAACTACCGACGACGGTCCTCTAACTAGGTTCTTCAAGTCTTGTGACATGCCTCCATCTTGTGATGTGGAGCACTTACCATATATGTGTGCTCTAATCCACGACCAAAAGGTCCAGTTATGTTCATCTTGCAACCACTTCTCATTTCTTGCTCTTTTTGAGTTTGTCTTTTTTAATTCGTTCGTGTGCACCTCAATGAAAGGCTCCACTTCATTAGCATTGTGCAAGATATAAAGACAAGCTTGCTCCCATTCCTCTCGATTTATTGAGGAAAGATTGCCAGTAGATAGTCCCCTAGCCTCAATGTTTATAGTCTTTGGCACCCTAATTAATTTCGCATTAGACAAGTACTCAGAGCAAAATTCAACTGATTCCTCAACTATGTTACTTTCGACAATACATCCCTCAAGCCTATTTCGGTTCTTCACATAGCCCTTCAAAACTTTCATATATCTTTCAAATGGGTACATCCATATCAAATACACCGGTCCGCACAACTTAACTTTACGTACTAAGTGCACCGTTAGATGAATCATGATGCTAAAAAATGCTAGTGGAAAATACTTCTCAAGCATGCATAAGATTTGCACCAACTCTGATTGCAGTGAATCTAGCATAAGTGAATCAATTACCATGGAGCATATTGAATTAAAGAATAAGCACAACTTGGTAATTGTAAATCTCACACCCTTTCTTAGAATTCCCCGTGAAGTAAGTAGTAGTAATTGCTGCATTAACACATGATAATCATATGTTTTCATGCTAATAAGTTTCAAATCCTTTACCAACACCAACTTTTTAATGTTCGAAGTATAGCCATTTGACACTTTCAATGAAGCAAGCCATTCACAAAGCTTTCTCTTTTATGCTCTTGATAATGTGTGCTTCACCGGAGGTAAGTAAGTGTAGTTTCCTCTTTTCTCAGGAAAAAAATTAGGCCTAATCTTTATTTCCATAAGATCGAACTGTGCTTTTTCGCTATCCTTAGTTTTGCCTGAAATGTCAAGCAACGTGCCCACTATGGATTCATAAACATTTTTCTCAATATGTGTAATGCCCAAGCAATGACAAATAAAAAGTGTCTTCTAGTATGGAAGATCAAAAAAAGATTGATATTTTTTCATGGTCCATCAATCGGCAGCTCGTCCTTACCTCACTTTCTTTTCCTGAATACGATTTTTATATCTTTTACCATTTCAAATATTTGTTCACCTGTCAAAGGATAAGGAGGGTCTCCTTTTTCACTGTTGCCATCAAAGGTTTTCTTTTGTTTGTGGTAACGATGATCTCTTGGCAACCATCTTCTATGGTGAAGAAAAAGGGCTTTCTTACCATTCTTCAACCATTTTTGAGATGTTTCCTTCAAACAAATAGGACAACCAATAGAAATATTCACCAAATAACTAGATAAATTGGCATATGCGGGGAAGTCGTTAATTGTCCATATCAATATTGCACGAAGTGTGGCTCTTCTTGGTAAGCATCTCTAACTTCGACTTCATGTTCCCACAAGTTTTTTAGGTCATTGATTAATGTGCCAAGTATACATCAATATCATTGCCTGGTTGGTAAGGACTTGAAATTAATAAAGACAACATTAAAAATTTCTGCTTCTTGCATATCTTTGGAGGGAGTTTGTAGTTAACAAGTATTAGGGGCCAAGTGCTATGCTTACTACTCATATTACCATGTGGATTTATTTCATCTGTCGATAAAGCAAAATGTATATTTATTGGATCTGCACTAAAGTCGGGATGATCAGCTTCAAAAGTCTTCCATTGTGGTGAATCGACCGGGTGTCTAAGCATACCATTGTGGACCCGTTTGTCATGATGCCATGTCAAATTCTTGGCATGTTCTGGGTTTCCAAATAAACACCTCAAATGTGGTACCGATGGAATGTACCATAACACTTTCTTTGGCACTCCATTCTTACCGTCTTTTGGCTCTTTTCCTTTCTTTCACCTTGCTTGTTGACAAACTGGACAATAATTCTCGTCCTCATACTTATTCCTATAAAGAACATAATCATTTTCACAAGCATGAATTTTCTCATGCTCCATTCCTAAAGTGCTCAAAGTTTTCTTAGCACTAGTTGCTAATTTATTACCCACTGGTAGAAGCCTTCTAAAAAATTCTAAAAGCTTTATGAAACTAGAATTTGCCACCCACACAACACTTTCAAATTCCATAATCCAACTAAATATAACAATTTGGTGAAATTAGTACACCTTTCATGCATCGGTGTCTCGACATCATTCATAGTCATTTCAAATAAATCCAGATAGTGTAAGAAGTGCTCTTCTAAATCATTGACCAGATCAACCATATTGTTGTGATCATCCATATTGTCCTCCACGATTGCTTCCTTTTCTTTACTTACTAAAGTTGGATTGAACTTAGACTCGCCATAAAAATGCCATATTTGATAACTACTTATAATTTCATTTCGAAATAAATGTCCTCTAACAACTAGAATTGGATGCAATCTATGGTTTCCACATTAAACACAAGGACACTGAATTTTATCACCATTGGCATGAGTTTTGGCAAAATCCAAGAACTCTTCCACATCATTTACATATTCACTAGACAATCAAAAATCCCACATCCATTTCCTCTTCATTTTGTAAGTCCTAAATTGAAATAATAAATAGCAATTCAATTAAAAATAATTTCACAAATTACATATACCCATCATATTCTAATCATAAAACAAAAACATTCACCCGTCATAAAACAAATTACACATACCCATCATAAATCAAATTAATCATACCCATCCACAATATAATAAACATGGATTAAACAACAAAATCAATGCCAACTTATCAATTAATAATAAATAGCAATTCAATTAAAAATAATTTCACAAATTACACATACCCATCATATTCTAATCATAAATCAAAAACATTCACCCATCATAAAACAAATTACACATACCCATCATAAAACAAATTAATCATACCCATCCACAATACAATAAACACGGATTTAACAACAAAATCAACAACAATTTATCAATTTCAAATAAAAACTTACAATTAGGAAGGCGATTAAGGAATGTAGAGGCAGATAGGGACAGCAGCAACAGTTTCAGAGGGGTTTGTGATCGTTTTTGAGATGTGAGTTTTTGATTTGTGTTAGATTGTCGAGGTGGAAAAAAGGATTTTAAGTAAGCTATCACGACGATTTTTGAAAAAAAAAAAAAACCGTCGTGATATGCACATTCTCTACCATGACGGTTTTTTTAAAAAACCATTGTGGTATGTTAAGCTTACCATGACGGTTTTTGAAAAACCATCGTGGTAGACCTGGTACTTACCACGATGTTTTCATTTTCTCGGACGTAAGTACTCGTATTTTTTTCCTCATCACGATGGTTTTTGAAAAAAAATCGTTAAATAAAGGTCGCATAATCTCAAATTTGTTGTAGCGAGAGCATATAATGCATCCTACAAATAATATAGTAGTTTTAGGCACATGTAGTGGTCCAATTTCAATTCTATATTCCCAAGTTTAAAAACATAACAATAAGAATAGTATCAGATACACTACAAATTTATCACATAATGTAAACTACTGTCTTCAAGTTTGCAACCGGCCGTTTCTTCGGGAAGAAAAAAAATAACGGCAGAAGATTTTGTCCAATATTTTTTTAACATTATTGAGATGTAAGATCTAGGTCAGATTATAGCTTGCCACTTGCAAAGTGCTGTGAAGTATACATTAATTTCGAGCTCTTTTTGGTATTAATTAAGCTTTTGATTGTGATTACGTTCGTCTAGGTAGCTAGCTAGCTTAATCATATGTGCTCTACTTATTATAAAATATTTAGCGAGCATGATAAGAATGACTTTTGCACTTAATTATAATATAAGTGGGCGTCCAATATTGGCTGATTATGGCCAAATCCAAAATTTCTATCTGCTCAACTTTCAATGTTATAGTCACTTACTAACGCTTTTCAAATAAACCCCGCTTTAAATATTTGTTAAATTACCTTTTTCCTGTTCTATTGTAAAAGCGAGCTTAAATAACCAATAAACATCGCTTCAAAAAGAAAAAAAAGAAAAGAAAAGAAACTAATAAACATCACAATCGACCGATAAAGCGTTCAACTATTTTTCCATAAAGTAGAAGAATTAGGTATGCTAGTTTATATCTTAATGAGGTAACTAATGTTAGGTGGCAGGGCTTTTTTTTTTTTTTTTCCTGAAAAGGTGGACAAGACGTCAATTGGTTGAATAACATCCTTGATCGTTTGGATTAATATAATAATTAGTTCTCATGGCCCACAACAGAACAAAACAAATCATCAGTTGATTAATTAATGAATGGCAATGAATTCTCAGCACAACAAAAAAGAAGTTTTTAGCAACGACTAAGAGGTAAGCAAAGCAAAAAAAAAAAAAAAAAAAGGTTTTGTACACTAAGCTTCCACATGGTTCGACAATTTGGTGTACGGTACTAAATCCATGTCTATTATATGAGCTTTAAGTGTTCCTGATTATCATTGCATCAATATATTCAGACAATTTATATATATATATATGTGAACAAATTATAAATTCCTTATTCACAATATTTCTAACCCACTCAATGAATGCCATTATTTGTTGGTCTGAGAAAAATCTTTCATTGTGGTTTAACTCTTATAGGGTTATAAACTCATTAGATTGAAATGTGGCTTAGTTTTCACTAAATTCTACATATATATATATATATGGCTGAATTTGTAAATGCAATGACATTAGTAAAATGGTATCTAATTTTATTATATTTACTAGTACAAAATGTGGATTCCACGACAGTTTATAACCGTCGTGGAAAAATTTCACGACGGTCAAAAAACCTTTGTCGTAGAATAAGATCGACTTTTTACGATGGTTTTTTGCCGTCATGTAATAGAATAATTGGCGCGCGTGGCTGGTAGAAGTGTAATTTTTCATGACGGTTTTTTAGTAAAACAGTCGTCGAAGGCTGAGCTTCCACGACGGTAACCGTCGTGGAAGGCTGATCTTCCACGACGGTTTTTGTGGAAAACCGTCGTGGAAATTTGGTATTTTCCTAAAAAAAAATTCTCTTGCAATTTCAATTTCCTACGGGATGGCCAGTCCCGTATGTTATTCATTACATCAAGGCCCTAATTACATACAATAATTGTTGTATAATCAAATATTAATTTGTATTTACAAGATCTTTTTACACTTGAGCTATTTTGAGTACTTTGTTAATCTAGTATGACGTGTACCTATCTAAAAAGCAAAAACCTATTTACAAATTGTACCCACTCTAATCTAACTTCATGTATATCTGTATGTATATAAACTTCTTTTTTTCCTAAGGCTTGTATACCACTTGTAATTATGTCCCGCATGAAACGTAGAATAAAAAAACCACATTC